>MU757640.1:0-27647 GCA_026770625.1 Nicotiana glauca | reverse complement strand
TACCTTTAGCAGAGTTCGCCTATAACAACAGCTACCAATCCAGCATTCAGATGGCTCCTTATGAGGCGTTGTATGGTAGACGATGTCGGTCTCCAGTAGGATGGTTCGAGCCGGGAGAGGCACGGTTATTGGGTACAGATTTAATCCAGGAGACCTTGGATAAGGTCAAGACCATTCAGGATAGGCTTCGTTCGGCTCAGTTGCGGCAAAAGAGTTATGCGGATCGCAAGGTTCGAGATGTAACTTTCATGGTTGGTGAGCGAGTATTGCTCCGTGTATCGCATATGAAGGGCGTGATGAGATTTGGGAAGAAGGGCAAGCTTAGCCCTAGGTTCAGTGGCCCATTTGAGATTCTTGATCGCGTGGGAGAGGTGGCTTATAGGCTTGCCTTGCCAGCTAGCTTGTCAGCCGTGCATCCAGTATTTCATGTGTCTATGCTTCGGAGGTATCACGGCGATCCTACCCATGTGTTAGATTTCAGCACTATCCAGTTGGACAAGGATATGTCATACGAGGAGGAGCCGGTAGCTATTCTAGACCGGCAGGTTCGATAGTTGAGGTTGAAGAGTTTTTCTTTAGTGCATGTTCAGTGGAGAGGTCAGCCTCCTGAGGCATCGACCTGGGAGTCCGAGTCTGATATGCGGAGCTGTTACCCTCATCTATTTCCTGACTTAGGTACTTCTTTCTTTTGTCCGTTCGAGGACGAACGGTTGTTTTAGAGGTGGAGAATGTGACGACCCAAAGGGTCATCACCGTATTTCTACCTTTCTTCGTGCTTCCGAGGCCTTGGAAACCTCGATGATAGTTACCTCGATTTGCGTGCGCAGTCCAAGCGCGAAGAAGGAAAGTTTTTATGTTAAAATATGCAAACTTTGTGAAAACTTTGAAGAATTATTATATTAATATTGATATAGTTAACTTTGGTCAACATTTTGGGTAAACGGGTCCGGACCCGTGATGTGATGGTCCCAGGAGGTCCGTAGAAAAATATGGGACTTGGGCATGTGCCTGGAGTGGAAATCCGAGGTCCAGAACCCCGGTAAAAGAATTTTTTTCTGTTAAATTGTTTTATGAAATTATTAAGGAAAAATGGAAATGAAAATGAGTTAGAAAATATAGGTATCGGGTTCGTATTTTGGTTCCGACGCCCGGTACAGGTCGTAAATATACGTTAAGTGCTTTTTTGTAAAATTTGGATGAAATCCGACGTCGTTTGACGTGTTTCGGACCTAAATAGCCAAAGTTGGAAGTTATGAACTTTGAAATGAAAAATCATGAGTTTTGGGGTTTGATTCTTTGAAAATGATGTTATTTTGGCGATTTGATCGCACGAGTAAGTCCGTAGGATGTTGTTGGAGTTATGTGTAAGTTTGGTTGGGATCCCCTAGGGCTTGGGTGAGTTTTGAGCAGGTCCCGGAAGGCCTTAGGCTTAAAATATCAGATATGGCAATGTAGCAGGTCCCACGCAGCCGCGGTGTATTTCTGCGCGGTCCGCGTGGACTGGTTCAGAGAGTCGCTTGTTTAAGTTCAACCAGCGCAGCCGCGCACCAAATCAGTGTGGTCCGCGCTGGAAGCCACACGACCGCGGTGCATTTCTTTGCGGTCCGCGTGGCTAGGTTCATAGAGGTCAGGTGCAGGCCCAACAGCGCGACCGCGTACCAAAATAGTGCGGTCTGCGCTGGGTAGGTTGAGAGAACCAATTTTCTTCTCTTTTTTGGTGCGGCCGCGTGGAATTTTTGTGCGGTCCGCGCCAGCATTCAATAAAACATATAAATCCGAGATTTTCAGCTATTTTACACTTTTTTAAAACCCAAAACATAAGAGGCGATTTTCCAAACAATTCTTCTTCTTCAAAACGATTGGTAAGTGATTTCTAACTTATTTTATTCAGTCCTTAACATCTTGTAACATGATTTCAACTCCAATCAAGGATTTTCATAAAAGGGAATTGGGGGTTTGGTTAAGGATTAGGGTTTTCAAAAAAAATGGGAAGTTGGACCTCAATTTGGGGTCCGATTACAAAACTAATCATATAATTGGAATCATGGGGGAATAGGTAACTCGGTTTTGGTTCGAACCTCGGGTTTTGACCACGTGGGCCCGGGGGCATTTTGGGAAATTTTGAGTAAAACCTTAGGAAAATACGTTTTCATGCATTCAAGTTTATTCAATTAGCATTTGTTGATACATTCAAGTAATTTGTGACTAGATTCGAGCGGTTTGGTGGTGAATTCGAGGGGTAAAGCTATTCTAGAGGCTTGAGTAGACTTTTTGGAGCATTTAAGGTAAGTGTTTGTTCTAACTTTGGCTTGAGGGAATAGGATTAGGATGTTATTTGCTACTTGCTAATTGTGGAGTACGGTGTATAGGCATGGTGACGGTTATCTATGCACTGAAGTCTAGCATGACCGTGAGTCTCAATTGTGTTTAATCTGAATGTTGTGACACCACTCCCTTGCTTAATTGATGAGTTGCATATAATGTGAATAGTTGAGTAAGAATTGGGATTAGTATATCATTGGAGCATTGGCTCGGACTAAAATCTGTTAATTGAGAAAGAAGAAATTAAAAGAAGAACTGTCGTGATTATTCCCTTGCTGGGATTTAAGTATTATATGCTCTCCTTTGTCGGGATATTTGGGTTATTAGTTGTACCCTTGCTCGGTTAAAGTGTTATGTTGTTGAGTTTCCCTAATGGGGCCTTTTTTACAAAAAAAATCAGATATTATGAATTGGGATCGTGTGGCACGCCGACCACTATATACATTATGAATTGGGATTGTGTGGCACGCCGACCACTATATATATATTATGAATTGGGATCGTGTGGCACGCCGACCGCTTATACAATTATAATATGGGATCGTCTGGCACGCCGACCACTTATGCACTAATAAATGGGATCGTGTGGCGCGCCGTCCACTTAGACTTATATATTCATACGAGTTATGGTATTGAGATGGTTACATTGTTATATCTGTCGATTTGTTCTTTACTGTATCTCCCCGAGCATGTCCCTTTTTTCCCCTTTGTTATGGTATTTCCTTGTTGTTATTTCCATTGTTGTACATATATATAGATATCTGCACAGGTTGATTTCGGTAGGTCCTGTCTAGCCTCGTCACTACTTCACCGGGGTTAGGCCAGGCACTTACCAGCATATGGGGTCGGTTGTGCTGATGCTACACTTCTGTGCCTTTTGTGCACAGATCAGGAGGCAGCTTACAGACAGCCGTAGCAGTTCTAGACCGGGAGCCGACCTTTAGTCCAGAGACTCTCAGGTAGCTTAGCTGACGTCCGCGGGCTCGGAGTCTCATCTATGTCACTTCAGTTTGTTTATTTGTATCGAGATAGACTCTTGTGTATTTTCTTTCAGACTGATGTTTTTAGCACTCCTTAGTAGTTCGTGAGTAGTGACACCAGATACTGGGTAGAGGTGTACTTTGAAACTTTCGCATTTTTATATTGTTTTTATTAAAACGAAAGTCTTCCGCACTTATTTAATTATTGTTAAAATAATATGTTTTTGAGGGTGGATAAAGAAATGTTGTATTATTTGGCTGGCCTAGCTACGTTAGTAGGTGCCATCACGACGCCCGATGGTGGGATAAATCCGGGTCATGACACTATGTCATTTTGGACTTGTCTGCAAAATTTGGCATCATTCCGGGTTGATTTGATAGTTTCGGCACGAGTTTTGGAAATTGGAAGGTTCAAAAGTTCCTAAGTTTGATTCTTGGTGTGATTCGTCGTTTTGGCATTATTTGATGTGATTTGTGACCTCAAGAGAGTCCATGTTAGGTTATATGACTTGTTTTTGTGTTTAGATGCGGTCCCGGGGGTCTCAGGTGTGTTCCGGGTGGGCTACAGGTCATTTTCCCATGTTTTTGAATTGTTGTTTTCTACTTATGGTATCCTCTTTCGCGATTGTAAACCGCCTTTCGCATTCGCGAAGGTTTGTTGCTAACCACCTGGAAATCCTTCTTCGCGTTCGGGTAACATGCCTCCCGTTCACGAAGCTCTACCTTATCCTTCTTCGCGTTCTCAACCACCCCCTCGTGTTCGCGAAAGCCTTTGTTCTTTACTCTCTGCGTTTGCATCGCTTAGATCACGTTCATGAAGGCTTTTCTTGGCAGCTTCAGTTTCCCTTCTTTGTGAACGCAATTGTCTTTCTGCATTTGCGATGCACAAAATCTGGGCGAACATAATATAATTTCCAAATCGAGGGTTACACCATTTTTACCATAACTTGACTTGTGGAGCTTGGTTTTGAGCGATTTTTAGGGCTTTTCACAAAAATCGATTGTATAAGTGTTCTTCACCTAAAATCTAATATATTCCATTATTTTGCCTTCATTTTTATCATTTATATTGTATTTTGGGCTGGGAATGGAGTTGGTTTTTGAAGAAAATATCTAAAATGAAAAATTATTATTTAAGGGACCAAATTGTATCTGAATTTGATAAATTTTATATGGTTGAACTCGTATCAGAATGGGTGTTCAATTATTGTAAAATTTGTTGGGTTCCAAGGTGCGGTCTCAGGGGGTCGACTTTTGGATCGATTTTTGGTTTTTGTTAAAGATTGAGACTTTATGATCCGTAATAGTTTCTTATGTGTTTTATTTGTGCTTTGAAGTTAATTTGGTTAGATTTGTGCTGTTCGGAGAAATGCATTTTAGAGTGTCGGTGTGTCGTATTTGAGGTAAGTATCTTGCCTAACCTTGCGTGGGGGACTTCTCTTTCGGATTTGAGTCTTCTATGTTGATTATAGTTCGTGTACGCAAGGTGACGAGTGCGTGCTCGGACTTATCTGTGAAAAATTGGTCTTTTAGAGTTCTTAGGTCCTTATATTCACTGTGTATGAGTGTGTTCTTCACATGACTATGTTTCCTATTTGCTAGTTTTACATCTACATGCTTGATTGGAAATAATTGCTTCATGATTCACTCTTATTGTTTAACTGACTCCTATTTGATTTAATTGAAGAATTTCGCCTCTCCTATTGTCATGTTATCTTTTCATAGTTGTTTGTCTTATTTAATAATCATGATTATCCTTCCTGGATTTTTGTTTAGTTTTAAGAAAAGATAAATATCATCTTCCCTAATTGAATTGTCGAATATCCTCGAAATTGTCCAACCTTAAAAGAAATTAGATAACCTATATCTTTGTTGGGTTGCCTTATTTGGGACTACTTGACTCGCGTTGATTTCCATGTTATTGACTTGTATTTTGTAGGATCGTCACTATACGTTAGTTTTCCCATGTTGAACTGTTCCCTTTTATGCCAGTATTTTTTTGTGGTTATTCCTTGTGAGTTGGTTATATCGGTTCCTTGTAATTTATAGTCATTAAGTTGATTTACTTGTCTTATCTTGTATTATTTTCATTGTTGTTGTTGTTATATGTATCGTGGTGATGTATGAGCTTTCTATTGTGCTGTGATTGTTATTTCTGTTGGTTGTGCTGCGTATTTACTTTGGGACTATGGGAAGATATCCCAAGAGATCCCCCTGCATGTTTACTTTGGGACTACGGATCAGTATTCTGGGAGATCACCCCACGTTTACTTTAGGACTACGGGACTGCACCCAGGAGATTGTCATGTACTAGATATTTACTTTTAGGACTACGAGATGGCACCCGGGAGATTCTCCTATACTGGATATTTACTTTTGGGACTATAGGACTACACCCGGGAGATTCCCTTGTATTGGATATTTACTTTTTGGACTACGGGACTGCACCTGAGAGGTTCCCATGTGCTGGATATTTACTTTTGGGACTACAGGACTGCACCCGGGAGGTTCCCCGATATCTCGGGAGATCCTTTGCACATTTACGTTTTGAACTACGGGATGATATCCTGGGAGATCCCCTGTTGAAATCATTGTGTTCTGAGCTGATGTTTTTATTAATCCTATCCTTATGTAAATGTTATAGGTGATGTCTATTCCATTCCTTATACTTACTAGTTGGTATGAACTATGTTAGGACACTTTCACAAGCATACACGTTGTTAATCACCCTTATCGGGTATGAGGCTCTTTGAGATTTCTGAGTATAGATGTACACCCTTGTTATTTTCCTTCTATGTGAGAATTATTCTTTTAGGGAACATGAGTTGTTAGTATGATCAGGAGGTGTGTCGAGGGCACAGGATATCAAGTGTTAGGGTTCAGGTGTTGATACCCGTATTACATGATTATCAGATAAGGTGTCACAAGGTGACTTATATTCGAAGGTTATCTTTTTGAAAAGATTATATTTGGAAGTACTTATTTTTAATTAACTATTTTGAAATGTCATAGGGTGACTTATACTCGATGAGAATTTCTTTGAAAAGACTATATTCGAAAGCATTATTTTGAAAGAAACTCTTTTGGAAAGAACATTTATTTGAAGGAAGTATATTTCGAACCATTTCTATCACTTGAAAGGGGTTTGATTATCTTATTGATGCTTCCTGGTTAAGACTTAAGGTGAGAATTATCAAAGTTGTTGGGTTATGACTTGTCTTTACCGTATTTGTGATTTCGGATTTGGACTGTCTCCTCGTTTACCTTTCCGTGTTTTCCTTATGGAGTTCCGCTGAGTACATATTGTTTTCTTTCCTTATTGTAGTTATTGTATTATTAGTCGTATCACATAGCCTCTATGTAAGTATTATGTTCTGTTTATGGGACTAGTAGGTGTCTTGGTTGTTCCTCGTCACTACTCTACCGAGGTTAGTCTAGATACTTACTAGGCACCATTGCGGTGTGCTCATACTACACTTCTATGAATTTGTTTTGTGCAGATCCAGGTATTGTTCGCTAGTAGCTATGCGAATTCTTGCCGAGGAGACATAAGGTAGCACTGTTGCTGCATTCTCAGGCTCCGGAGTGACCTTCCTGTTCTATATTCAGACTATTGTACTTATTTCCATACTGCTGTGTTTAGAAGTTGTAGCGAAACTCTGTAGAGCTTATGACTTGTACTACCAGGTTTTGGGAATTATAAATTTTGTAGAGATTTCTGCTTGAAGACTGTTAATTTAATTTATTATTGTGGTATTTCAGCATGAGTTAGGCTTACCTAGTCCGTACGACTAGGTCTCATCACGATACCCAAACGAAGGGAAAGTTGGGTCGTGACAAAAGGTTCGAGGCTAAGGGTAAAAATGATTAAGCACAATAAGCAAGGAGCCGTAATATCCACCCTCAACGGAATGTTACGGTGCGAATCTTGCCCAATATCAACTGCAAATCAATATTTACTAGGAGGAGAAGATGTTTTACCTTGTTTAGGCTTGTACTAGGATTGAAGCTCTCCTACTATATAACGGGAAAAACCTTTTCATTTTAAAATCAGTGTTCGCATCTATTTCAAAGCAATAAAAGTTCATTTTTGTTCTCTAGCTATTGTTCATAGTGTTTTTCAGCTGCTTAATTTACATAGTTGCAACCAAGCCTGTCTCGAGGGCTCAACCGAGGTTAATTTTCAGTGTTCATCCAAAAGCCAAGCTTAATTTTCCATCACGCTTGGTCTGAAATTTTTCTTCTCTTTGCTTTAAATATTTTTTGTTCATAGATCATTCGTGTTAAATTAAGTCATGTATCCTTTAAAGCACGTACAAATTTAATTCTTACTCATTTTAAGGGTAAACAATTTGGCGTCCACCGTGGGGCTAAGGATAATTGTGGTGATTTAATACGAATCTCCATAACACACCTTATTTTACAGTTGTTCTTTGAATTTTGGTTTCAGTTTAATCTAAAAATGTCAAATTCTTAGTTTGCTTACTTGAACGTTAACAACGACTCAGGCCACCATAGCGAAAACAATAACTTAAAACCTAGAAATGACGTGCCCCGTGTTGATCTCAATAGTGTCCCAATCACTGACCCAGTTGAATCTAACTCACAGGTTGCCATCAACATCAACCTGCCCACTGATCCTGAAAATAGCATTCGCGGGGCACCCCGGCCTTCGGCTCAAGAAGCACCCGAAGGGGGAGGTAATGGAGTCATCTTGCGATTGAATTTTTAAATGTTTCAAGCTCAACAGGCGGCAATAGCATAGCTGTAGACCTAAAGTCACACCCAGAATAGGATCGACCTCGAGCGGGTTAGAGAAAACGCTCGAAGAGATAAGCAGATTGCCATGGCACTGGATGAGTTTGGGCTCGGCGAAACTTCCGAGGTGATGAAAATGTTTGAAGCACTAAGATAGTGGGTGGAGTCTGATGAGAAAAAGATTGAGGCAAAAGACTAGAAGGTGGAAACTTACATTTCGAGGGTTGATCAGATCCCGAAAATGCCTCCAATAATGAAGGGACTGGATTCTAAAAAGTTCATTGAGAAGCCTTTTGTCCTAAGTACCACACTGAAGCCAATTACAAAGAGATTATGAATTCCCGACGTCCCCAAATATAATGGGACCGCATATTTGAATGAGTATGTAACCTCCTATACATGCGCAATAAAAGGCAATGACCTAGAAGCCTACAAGTTCGAGTCAATGTTATTGAAGAAATTTGGTAAAACCTTGTCCAAAGGAGCGATGATATGGTACCAGAAGTTGCCTCAAAATTCCATTGATTCATTTTCTATGCTTGCAGATGAATTCATTAAGGGCCATGTTCGTTCCATCAAGGTCGAGACGAGGAAATCAGACCTCTTCAAAGTCAAGCAGAAGGATAACGAGATGCTTAGGGAGTTTGTGTCAAGGTTCTAGATGGAGCAAATGGATTTGCCCCCGGTCGCAAATGATTGGGCCATTTAGGCATTCACTCAAGGGATCAACCCCTGAAGTTTTATTGCTTCTCAACAATTGAAGCAAAACTTGGTGGAGTACCCGTTGTTACTTTGGGCGATGTCCAAGATATACGGCTAAAAATGCATATTTTTTAGTCTACTTTCATCTCATAACTTGTGTAGTTACGGTAGGTACATATTTTTTGTAGTGAATTATGCTCATTTCATGCATTCTTATGTATATGAGCAAGTTGGACAAAAAGTGAGCAAAATAAGTTGATTCAGGAGACAAATAAAGAACTTTGCTCGTTCATTCTCGCATGCACATGAGAGAGTGAACAAACTAGCTGAGAACAAAATGAAAAAAAATGTAAACTAAGCTAAAAAGGCATGGAAGTGAAGAACGGATTAGGAGAAAAAGAAAAAGAGAAGTACTTTGCTCGTTCACTCTTGCGTGCACACGAGAGAGTGAATGAGCTAACTTGAAAAGTTGTAACGACCTGACCGGTCGTTTTGAGCCCTAGCATGTCGTTCAGTAGTCTGAGGCCATGAGCAGCTTCATTTCAGGGGTTATGACTTGTACGCGTGGTCGGAATTGAATTTCATGAAGTTCAGAGTTGATTTGGAAAGAGAATTATCATTTCGAAAGCTTAAAATTGAAAGAATTAGCTAAGATCGGATTTTTAAATAAACAACCACGAAATCGGGATTTGAAGGTTCCAACAGGTTTGTATGATGATTTCGGACTTGGGCATATGCCCGGATCGGGTTTTGGATGGCCCAGGAGTGTTTTGGAGCCCATTGTGGAGGTTAGCATGTTGGAAAAAATTTCATAAGTTTGGCTTGAAGTGAATTTTAGTGTTATTGATATCCGTTTGGGATTTTGAGTCTGGGAGCAGCTCCGTATGGTGATTCTGGAGTTAGGAGCACGATCGGAAGTGAATTCAGAGATCCGTAGGTCATTTTGGAGTCATTTGGCTAAAGATAGAAATTTGAAGGTTTTTGAGAAGTTTGACCGGAAGTAGACTTTTTGATATCAGGGTGGAAATCTGATTCCGAAAGTTGGAGTAGGTCCATAATGTCGAATATGACTTGTGTGCAAAATTTGAGATCAATCGAACGTGATTTGATAGATTTAAACATCGGAAATAGAAGTTTGAAATTCTAAATTTCATTAAGTTTTGATTGGAGGTTGATTAATGATTTAGTGTTGTTTGATGTAATTTGAGGCCTCGAGCAAGTCCATAACGTATTTTGGGATTGATTGGTAGGTTTGGTTGAGGACCCAAGGGCCTCAGGTGGATTCCGGGTGGTTAGCAGATCAAAAAGGGATTTTTGGAAAGTGTTGGAGCATCTGCTTCCGTCATAACCGCACTTGCGGTTGGTTGACCGCAGAAGCGAGACCGCAGAAGTGGCCGTATATTCGCAAAAGCGGCCCAAGGCCAAGCAACCCAAGATCGCAGATGCGGCCCTAAATCCGCAGAAGCAGTGGGCCTATTCGCAGAAGTGGCCCAAGGCCAGGCAGCCAAGAGCGCAGATGAGGCCCTAAATCCGTAGAAGTAGAACCGCATAAGTGGTGGGACTGTCCGCATAAGTTCCCTAGACCGCAGAAGCAATCTTCCTTCTGCAGAAGCATGGTCGCAGGTGCGGCCCAGGATCCGCATAAGCGGAAATCGCAGAAGGCAGTGGCCTTCATTTATTCGGACTCTAGGCCATTTTTGCTTTTTCACTCATTTCTTGGGAGATTTTGGGAGCTTTTGAGAGAAGACTTCCACCTAGCATCTTGAGGTAAGTTATCCCACCTATTCTTAGTTTAATACTTGAAGTTTGGGTAGATTAATACATGTGAATTAGTGAAAATCATGGGAATACAGTAAAACCTAGAGTTTTGTTAAAAACAAGATTTAACCACAAAATTGGTTATAGAATGGAGTAGAAATCATATATTTTTATCCTTAGGTTATAAAGAACAACTTCCTTTGAAAAATTTCGGAATCCGGGCACGTGGGCCCGGGGTCGAATTATAGAAACCTTGAATTTAAGGTTGGGAAATTGGGTTATTAGTTAGAATATGAACTTTTAAGCATGTATTGACTAGTTCTTACCCTATTTGAATAGTTGTGGATCGTTTGGCTCCAAATTGGAGGTTTGAGCGTGTTCTTGAATTGGAATATAGGCTTTGGAGTGAGGTGAGTCTCCTTTCTAACTTTGTAAAAGGGAATTGTCCCCATAGGTGAAATAATTGATTATGTGCTCCTATTTGTGGGGGCTACGTACGCACGAGGTGACGAGAGTCCGTGCGTAGCTACTATTATGCTATTGACCGGGTAGTTAGGACCCAAAAGCATGCTATACTTGAATTATTTACGAACTTATTGATATCTTGAACGACTTAAATCACATCGAATTAGTAGACGAATTTCTAAACAAATAAAACTTCATTTTTCTTAAATGGTTAAAGAGGATTTGTTTTCATTGGATAATTACTCCGTGTGGACTACTTGATTGATTGTCTGTGTGTTTATTTATGGAATGGGCCGAACGCCTCGGTAGATTAAATAGATGCATCTATAGGCGCGTCGTCGACCCTCGGCAAGTGCACTATTTACATTTCTATTGGAGCAGGCCGTCGACCTTGGCATAATATGCGCGTGCTTGCATTGCTTATCCTGAAACTTATTGAAGTTGATATTTCATTTTCTATGGCCTCTATAAACTAATAAAGAAAACGAAAAGTAAATCTTGGAATTTCCTTATTATTTGAGAAGGTGTTACCTATTTTCTTGCTCTATGAGTTATAATTGCTAGATAAATCTGTGTTATCCTCGCATCTTCAGCATATTATTATTGGACCACTAGTAAGTGTCGAAGTTGACTATCTCGTCTCTACTTCTTCGAGATTAGATGGGATACTCATTGAGTACACGTTGTTTACGTACTCATACTGCACTTCTGTGCATTTTTGTTGTACATGTATATGTAAATCTAGCGGCTTACTGGGCGTAGCAGCACGGATGATTCTGGAACTATGTGAGTGGCATTATTCGAGGCGGTCCACAGCTAGTATTGTCCCTTCCAGCATATTGTATTTATTTCTTGTCCACTGTATTCTGGACGGATGTTGTATCTTATTTTCTTATCAGTAGATGCTCATGCACTTGTGACACCGGGTTTTGGGATGGTTTTGAAATATTTTGTACTAATTGCTTATTATTTAATTTGAATCGAAGCAGTTATCTTTTCATTTTATAAAAAAATGAAGAAAAATCTTAGTTTTCAAGATTGTTAAAAATGAGAACATCATCAAGTAATTGGGTTGGCTTGCCTGACAGCAGTTTCCGGCGCCATCATAACCCTTTGTCGATTTTGGGTCATAACAATATGGTATCAGAGCACTAGGTTACTAGGGTCTCACGAGTCATGAGCAAGTCTAGTAGAGTCTCGCGGATCGGTACAAAGACATCTGTACTTATCCTCGAGAGGCTGCAGGACTATTAGGAGTACTTCCCTTCTTCATTCCTCATCATGCGATTTGATTTCCTTGAGGCTTATGCCCTTGTTTCGTTCCTACTCAATCTTACGCGACGCGAAGCTCTTTGTATAAATCGAGAATTGAAGAACCGTAATGGTACTACATAAGTGATACGGGATGTTTCTCCCGGTATAGCTGATCGGATTATATTATCGCTTGGCAGAAGAATATTTTATTATTTCAGCCCTAGTAGCAGTACTTCTGAGAGCTCTGAGGTTAGGCACAAGTTGGCGTGATGCTTATGAACGATTGTTGTGCAGTATTGATATGATGGTAGGATGTTGCCTATGTGTCGGGGCAGTGAATGACTTGAAGGGAAATTTACTTAGTGTGTAATTTAGAGATTCAGTATTTTACTTCCGGCAAGGGAAGGTCGATTGGGCAAAGAATGTTCAGGTTTGGGTTGACAAGGTATAGAGACTCAATATTTGCGAGCATGGCAGAATTTTCTTCTATGATGAGGTGTTGTTGTCCATATTGGATGTACTAGATTCGCCGATGTTATGATCTTCTACAATTCTCCTCTAGAGTAGGATATTGCAGGTCAGTATTGACGAAGCGACTGTTAGATGTCGCGAAGCAAGGTGGTTCAGGATTGAATCGGCAGTTATAATATTGGTAGCTCGAGAGAGATGATCTCAAGGCAAAGTTTAAAGTTAGTACCGATTTGTGGATTCAAGTTCTACGAAGATAGAATTTATTTAAGGCAACAAGTAAGTAGCAAAGGGTGAGAAAGGATGTGTGGAAAGTGTCAGGCGGTGTTTCAAATTTTCTAGGAGGCCGAGAATAAGAGGCTAAGGGCCGAGTAGTCAATTAAGGGGATAAGTTCTGCCAAAGTGGGAGAGTGGCAGAGTTGCATATGGCCTTTGCAGTGGGATTACCACGTACCTTAAGGAGAGTTTGGAGTGATCGAGAATGTTAGTGATTGGTTATTGGGGTCTACGGATCTAATTTGAAGTAGGGGTTCTTGTGCGGCAGGAGATTGGATATAACGGAAAGGAGCCACTTAAATAAAAAAGGATGCAACATAACTTTGAATTGGAAGGATATTTCCGCATATTTAACTGATGTCGTAGTGATTGTACCCCATGCAGCAACGCTGGAAGATGCCGGGGAGAGCTTTTTATATGTGGGTTATTCCCTGTGAGAAGGTTAGCTGTCGCATAGTTGGCGAAGCTTCTGCAAAGAATTTTATTGGTTATGCAGCAAAGATATCGGTCGTACGAATGTGGTTGATGATTTAGAGTATAAAAGGGGGTTTCTATAGTAAGATATTGAGAATTATGGCGGTTGATTGCGCAAGGTTATGTCAATAAGAGATTAAGAATCCGGGTGAACTCCAGAGTTGTGTAAGAGTGGCTTCGAGCTAAGTGGGAGAGTACCACCGTCTATGATTGGGTTACATGGTTAATTACTTGCGGGGTTTCTGGTTATTAGCATATTGAGGGGTTATTTCAGCTACGAGAAAAGACCATAAGTGGTTAATTGAGCAAAGGAATTGTTAAAGGTGTGTGCTACGGTTGGCCTTATTGGCTCATGTCCAAATTTGGAGAGGATTCAGGATTCGTGCTTTGTATAGATGTGGGTTCCAAAGGAAGTGATTTTGCCAGGTTCTTCACCAAGAGGGCATCCATATGTTAGAAGACTCATGGAGTCAATTATATTCGGGGCCAAGTCAGAGCGGGTGGCTCTCAGCAACGGTTCTAGTGAATTCAATAGATAAAGTGTGATGCCTAATGATTTTGAGCCTATAGGTACTGTTGAGAGTCAAGCTTTTGCAGCAGCTTATGAGTGGAGGCCCGAAATGTTCTGTGATGTTTTGACTTCCAGTGTAACACTTGAGAGGAAAATGAGAAAGGACTTCGGATTCGTAGAAGGATTAGCAGAATGGGCATATCATTTGAGGGTGCGAATGAGAGCACAATGAAGCTATGAAACGGTTCATGTGATTTGAGACAGCATGGTCTCACAGTTCAAGGTCACTCGGGGTGAGTGCGGAGATAGTGTGTTATGTGTTGAAAGGAATTATTGTTGTTACTAAGGCAATCAGGGTAAATCGAAGGAAGATATATTGGTTAACCACAGTTGAGTTGACGTATTGGTGGTAGAGGTCAGTTCCTTCAGCGTGATCAAGTTATCATGTGATTTGTGGCGGTACGCGTGAGGCTTGTCGGTCGTTGTAACTAATGTTGTTCAGAAGCATTCTTCTATTATGGCCTGTTATGTGTAGGCAGATCCCGGAAGGTATATGGTGGCTTAGACCACTACTTAGATGTTTTCCTATACTACGGTTATGAAAAATTACCTGTGTACGGCTATGGTTCTCCTGAAGTGAGTCTAGAAGAAGGTTTTTATATGATGAAGTGTTAACCTATTAGTGGTTCCGGAGTTATGATGAGAACCGTGTTCTATTTCATGTTGGCATGATGGGTGCAGTGAGTGGTATAGAATTTGAAGTAAAGATCAAGGTAATAGCTCAGTCTGGGCAAGGATGTCACAATCTCGGATGAGCAGGAAAGGAGTTTCGGTGTTTAAGGTAAGTTGGTATTGTCTTCAGCGTCACCTGAGATCAGTGTTTTGGTGAAATAGGCTTTGCATCCTGGTTAATAATTCTTGATCGCTTTTTAGCGTTAGTGCAACCGGTGGTTTGGATGTGCGGACCCATTATTTATTTCGGAAGGTTGTGGGAGCGTGTCCCATAGGAAGATTGTATAAGTTTGACATGTAGTCACTTGATTGATTAAAGACTTAAACCAAGTATGAGGATTGTGGTAATATCGTCGATTTGAGAATAAATGCCTAGAGGCCACTCAGCCTATTAAGTTGAGGACAATGGAGGATTTCTCTGGTTATGATGGTTGTTCTTATGCGTTAATAAAGAAAGGAGAGTTATTATGGACCTTGGAAAGGTAATTAGCCTAGTTCGGTGTGATAAGAATCGGCTTAAGGTCAGTGGATGGATTCAAATGGGAATATGGGCTATATATCAGGCCAGACGTGTTCATTTTAGTAATTCACTCCTTATGGAGGAATTGTCAGGGTGCTATTCATTGTCAGATATTTCATGCAGCGATGTATTACGCTGTGTGAGTTGTGGGGGTGGCTTAAGAAATTTCTTATGCATTGAGGATTCACGTAAAAAATGATGTTATATGAGCAAATTGGCTCTTGAGATTAAGATTGTATATCGCACCTCAGTGTGCTTGAGTTTCGTAGCTTATAGCGCTATATGTCTCCTCAGGGATGGTATTATGCACTTAGCGTGCTTGTGACCTAAATTTGGTATTTCATTGTTATAAGAAAATTTAGCTCTTTGTGCATCTCCTTATGTGACATCTATGTGTGGATCGGATGGCACGCCGCCATGGGTATGTTATTTGGATCGGGTTGTGCGCCGCAACAGGGTGATGTTGAGTATAGTTTTCTATATGCTATTTTTGTATGTTTTGCTTCCTATTTTCTAAGGAAGGTCCGTATTGGTGTGTGAGTTAGGTAATTCCTTCCAGAGTTTGTTTTCCTTTGTATCGTGTTCGAATTGGTAGCCTATTGGCACATTGTGGCATCATATGAGACTTTTGATTATGTCTGGGGTGGCTTATTGTTTGAACAGTTCGTTCTGGATTAGACGAGATCCTTTGATATAGGATCAGTGCAATCCGACTATATGAATTATATTATGGAACTAAGACCATTATTTGGTTCAGAATAAGGTGATGGTCCTTGTCAGGAGTATTGACCTAATGATTTGTTGATTCGACAGTCTGTTATGAATTTCTACACATCTCTTCCGTCATAGTGGTATTGTAAAAATTAGAGTAAGACCTATGTAGCTCATGAGGTGCAATGGGAACATCAGATTAGTGGAATTTCGATTAGATTGATCAGAGAATGTTATCGTGGTCCTATGAGTAAAAGTGGTGCAAGTTGTGAATTCAGCTAAGGTGGGCAGTCGTGTTTTGGGGTTGCGTGTAGTTATTAATATAGTGAGCGTATGTTGGAAATAGGTCGGGCATAGAATTTTGGATGTTGGAATTAGGCTCTAAGGCTTATCTGCTTAAATAAAAGGAAATATCTCAAGAATTTATCGAGCTAATGAGCTCAACTGAGTTGTGGTAGCACGGGAAGGTGCGTGAGGTGTCAAACAGTGATTTTAGATTACTCCAGTGCAGTTCTCAGCTCGTTTGAGGATGAGCGTATGTTTAAGAGGGAGAGAATGTAATGACCTGACCGGTCGTTTTGAGCCCTAGCGCATCGTTCAGCAGTCTGAGGCCATGAGCAGCTTCATTTCAGAGGTTATGATTTGTACGCGTGGTCGGAATTGAATTTCGGGAAGTTCAAAGTTGATTTGGAAAGAGAATTCTCATTTTGAAAGCTTAAAGTTAAAATAATTAGCTAAGATCGGATTTTTAAGTAAACAACCTCGGAATCGGGATTTAAAGGTTCCAACAGGTTCGTATGATGATTCCAAACTTGGGCATATGCCCGGATCGGGTTTTGGATGGCCCGGGAATTTTTTGGCGCCCAATTGTGGACGTTAGCATGTTGGAAGAAATTTCATAAGTTTGGCTTGAAGTGAATTTTGGTTTTATCGATATCCGTTTGGGATTTCGAGTCTGGGAGCAGCTCCGTATGGTGATTCTGGAGTTAGGAGCGCGATCGAAAGTGAATTCGGAGGTCTGTAGATCATTTTGGATTCATTTGTCTAAAGATAGAAATTTGAAGGTTTTTGATAAGTTTGACTAGAAGTGGACTTTTTTATATCGAGGTCAGAATCCGATTCCGAAAGTTGGAGTAGGTCTGCAATGTCGAATATGACTTGTGTGAAAAATTTGAGGTTAATCGGACGTGATTTGATAGGTTTAAACATCAGAAATAGAAGTTTGAAATTGTAAAGTTCATTAAGTTTGGATTGGAGGTCGATTCCTGATTTTAGTGTTGTTTGATGTGATTTGAGGCCTCGACCAAGTCCATAACGTGTTTTGGGATTGGTTGGTAGAGATCTTGGGGGCCTCGGGTGGATTCCGGGTGGTTAGCGAATCAAAAAGGGATTTTTGGAAAGTGCTGAAGCATCTGCTTCTGTCATAACCGCACCTGCGGTTGGTTGACTGCAGATGCGAGACCGCAGAAGCAGTCGTATGTTCGTAGAAGTGGCCCAAGGCCAAGCAGCCCAAGACCGCAAATGCGACCCTAATCCCAGAAGCGGTGGGCCTTTTCGCAGAAGCGGCCCAAGGCCAGGCCGCCAAGACCGCAGATGTGGCCCTAAATCCGTAGAAGCAGAAACGCATAAGCGGTAGGCCTATCCACAAAAGCGCCCCTGACCGCAGAAGCGGTCTTCCTTCTGCAGAAGCGTGGTCTCAGGTGCGGCCCAGAAGGCAGTGGCCTTCATTTATTCAGACTCTAGGCCATTTTTGCTTATTTTTCACTCATTTCTTGGGCGATTTTGGGAGCTTTTGAGAGAAGACTTCCACCTTGCATCTTGAGGTAAGTTATCCCACCTATTCTTATTTTAATACTTGAAGTTTGGGTCGATTAACACATTTAAATTAGTGAAAATCATGGGAATAGAGTAAAACCTAGGGTTTTGTTAAAAACAAGATTTAACCACGAAATTGGTTATAGAATGGAGTATAAATCATATATTTTTATCCTTAGGTTATAAAGAACAACTTCCTTCGAAAAATTTCAGAATCCGGGCATGTGGGCCCGGGGTCGGATTATAGAAACCCTGAATTTAAGGTTGGGAAATTGGGTTAATAGTTAGAATATGAACTTTTAAGCATGTATTGACTAGTTCTTACCCTATTTGAATAGTTGTGGATCGTTCGGCTCCAAGTTGGAGGTTCGAGCTTATTCTTGAATTGGAATATAGGCTTCGGAGCAAGGTGAGTCTCCTTTCGAACCTTGTAAGAGGGAATTGTCCCGATAGGTGATATAATTGATTATGTGCTCCTATTTGTGAGGGCTACGTATGCACGAGGTGACGAGAGTCCGTGCGTAGCTACTATTATGCTATTGACTGGGTAGTTAGGACCCAAAAGCATGCTATACTTGAATTATTTACGAACTTATTGATAGCTTGAACGGCTTAAATCACATCAAATTAGTAGACGAATTTCTAAACAGATAAAACGTCATTTTTCTTAAATGGTTAAAGAGGATTTGTTTTCATTGGATAATTACTCCGTGTGGACTTCTTGATTGATTGTCTGTGTGTTTATTTATGGAACGGGCCGAACGCCTTGGCAGATTAAATAGATGCATCTATAGGCGCGTCGTCGACCCTCGGCAAGTGCACAATTTACATTTCTATTGGAGCAGGCCGTCGACCTCGGCATAATATACGCGTGCTTGCATTGCTTATCCTGAAACTTATTGAAGTTGATATTGCATTTTTTATGGCCTCTATAAACTAATAAAGATAACGAAAAGTAAATCTTGGAATTTCCTTATTATTTTTCTTGCTCTATGAGTTATAATTTCTAGATAAATCCGTGTTATCCTCACATCTTCACTATATTATTATTGGACCACTAGTAATTATCGAAGTTGACCATCTCGCCTCTACTTCTTTGAGATTAGACGGGATACTCATTGAGTACACGTTGTTTTCATACTCATACTATACTTCTGTGCATTTTTGTTGCACATGTATATGTAACTCTAGCGGCTTATTGGGCGTAGCAGCACGGATGAATCTGGAACTATGTGAGTGACATTATTCGAGGCGGTACACAGCTAGTATTATCCCTTCCAGTATATTGTATTTATTTCTTGTCCACTGTATTCCGGACGGATGTTGTATCTTATTTCCTTATCAGTAGATGCTCATGCACTTGTGACACCGGGCTCTGGGATGGTTTTGAAATACTTTGTACTAATTGCTTATTATTTAATTTGAATCGAAGCAGTTATCTTTTCATTTTATGAAAAAATGAAGGAAAATCTTAGTTTTCAAGATTGTTAAAAATGAGAAATTCATCAAGTAATTGGGTTGGCTTGCCTGACAGCAGTGTTCGGCGCCATCACGACCCTTAGTGGATTTTGGGTCGTGACAGAAGTCTTTTCCAAAGTTGGCTTGTATTGTTTTGCCCCACGCTAACCCTATTCCATATAAATAGTCTTCAAACTCACTTTTGAAGGGGAGATATTCGACCTAAGAAGGAGATTCGACCTAAGGAAGAGGAATTTCGACCTTAGGAGGGGAATCGACCTAAGGTGGCAAGAACACGCAGGGAGCAAGGCGGAGAATTTTTCTACGAGTCTTTCACTTTCTTATTCCTATTTCTATTATTGGCTATGTTTTTTAGTATTATTGTTTTGCATACTATTATGAATAGCTAATTCTGTTATCTAGTGTTTTGATGGAGCCTTTTTTAGGATGAATTCTTGATAGGTTTTGATATAATTAAGTCTTTGAATTTTTTTATTTGTTCAACTGTGTGCTTATTTTAGTTAATTGAAGAGCTCTCAATTAACGGTGCCTATTTATTATGTATTTCTTGAAAAAGAGTACATATTTATGTAGTTGTTGAACAATGTCACTCCTAACGTATATGAGAGATCAATACGACTGATTTAAAAGCGGGATTAGAGATAATGAAGTTTTGACGTGAACATAGTGAGTGGTGACAAAGTGCAAGCTAGCGTAATTTGAAAGAATATGACTAGCATATTTTTGTAGTTGATTGAGAGAAAATTACAATAAGTTGGATGCTCACGATTAGTAGAGAATAATTAAGCAAAATTATAGAAAAGGTAGCGGGAAGGATACCGATAATTGGAAAAATCATAACTCTAGACCTCCTTAATCTTTTTTCCAACCCTTAGTATCTCTAGTTCCTAATCTACTTTTTAATTTGTTAGTTAATGAGTTAGACATAAGATTCTTGATATTTATAGCTTAAAAATTATTCGAGCTTGTCTTCTTAGTGATGCTTAACAGTTACAACGAAACCCTAGTTCTCTATGGGATTCGACTCCGGACTCTTAGACCGGATTATATTTGCAGTGACCGCTTATCCATTTTTAGGACTAGAGTTGGGCGTGATCGAATTTTGGCGTCGTTGCCGGGGAACTAACGGTGTCGTTATAGCTATATATATTGCTTAGATTTCAAGTTTGAAATTTTATTTTGTTTTGTTTGTTCTTTAATTTTCGTTTATTCTAACTTTTGATTTGAGAAACATGACATCTTGGAATTATAGGTGTTTAGGTGTTGGTCATTCTACTTTTGATCCTTATATATATTGCGAAGGAAACCACCCGTGGAAAAATTATCAAAATTTTCTTGAGAGAGAGTTATGTGCACCAACTCAATATTATTCTTGGAATATGTATGGTGTGTGGTGGTCAAGATAGTCATATTCATGGTTGTGCTTATATTTCTTATCCTCCCAAACCCCTTACTATGATAGTTATGCTTTTTCTTATGAAGTTAACAGGAACAAAGAACTAGGAAAAGTTGAATTGAAAGAGATAAAAGATATGTTAAAGTGCCTTGCAGATAAAAATGATGCGAAACAAATGCAGCTAGAAAGACAATATGCAACTCTTGGACGCTCAAGTGAGTCAACTAATTGAAGCTTTGAATGCTCAACACATTATTATTGTGGATAGTAGCCAAGAAGAGCGTGAATTAGATGCAGATATTGAGGTGCTAATGGAGGAGGTCAGAGTAGAATATCAATAACCTAGCCAACTACAATTTGAGGATGTCAATGTTGAAAACATGAGACTAGAGTCAGCCAAGGACATTGAGGATTTAAATTTTGTTCGCTCTAGTATCATTGTCGTTGGGGATGTTGAAAGTCCTGAAGTTCATGTGTTTGAGCGCATTGGTCTTCATTCCAAATATTTTTCCACATTGTGTTCGAATGATGATATCTATATAAAGACATCCAGCCAAATGAGGATTCAAGGGATGAGGAACAAAGTGCCTACATTATGACATTTTTCGTGCTAGAAAGACACGATTACACATCCCATCTAAAGGCCAAGAAGCATAGAATATTATATTTTTTACTTGGTCCAGATAGATTTATTCCACTGCCCTAAGAGCATAATCATACTCTTGAATCAAAACTTGAGGCAGTAGATCTAAAAGGATCCAGCCATAGGCCTGACCAGATATCGTTTTTCCACAAACAAAACAAAAAAAGTTGATTTTTAGTAGTAGTTCATGAGACCTCGAATTCCCATGTTACAGCGTGTATTATGCCAACAATTCCCATCATCAACTCTAGATGAGAAGTTGAGTCACCCTTCTTTTTTTTAGGTGGAGGCAAAAAATGATTCACGTCGTGCCGCAACATTAAATAAGGTACTTGTTGGGAGGCAACCCACCTTTACTGCTTTCATTGATTTTTTGTTTTTTTTAAAATTATTTTTATTGTATTATTTTTTAGAATAACTTTTGATTTTCAAGGAGCATGAGTGTCAAGACCAAAAATCCCTCCGAAGGAGCCATGATGGCTCCTAGTCTCTAAACCAGGTAAACCTAACATTAACTGAGTATATTTATATTTGCAAATTTCAATTTAAATAACTCTTAACAAATTACAATTTCCAAAACAGGTGGTGAAATTCATGAGCCTTTCTAAGAGTAGTTATACAAAATAAATACATCTTTATTCCGAAACAAAAGGAACAAAAGGAAATAAGAACAAGTGAAGGTGACTCTAAGGCCTGCGAACGCTGCAGCAGGTTTACCTTGAGTCTCCATCGCAACGACCCACATAGTTACTACCGATCAAATACCTGGATCTGTACACAAAAATGTACGAAAGTGTAACATGAGCACACCACAGTAGTGCCCAGTAAGTATCAAGACTAACCTCGGTATGGTAGTGATGAGGAATAGTCCAGACACCTATTGGTCGAATAAATTGAATAGGATATGACAATAAACTATCAACCTAAAGATGACAAAGTAATATCAACAGTAGGGAAAAACAAACTACAATCAGCAGAAATAATAAAGGGAAACATGGATGGAAAGCGAAAGATAACCAAGTAAATTAACACCAACATAACTGGAACACAGGAAAGTGAAAATGTACTCAATTAAGGTAGGCGATGTCAGCTCAATAAATCATATCATTTTTTATGCACAATTCCAGCCATCTCAAACTCGATGTCTCATTTCATAACCTCAATTACCAAACCTTTAGCACACCCAGCACCTTGTGCCCACATATTTCTATCTCACTTTGCACAACAACGTTCTCATGTTACTCAGTACATAGGGTCCATAACCAATGCAATTAAGATGCTCAAGGAGTCTCATTTATATAAGATAAAGTAGAGTACAACTTCTAAACCAATTAGGAACTCAGCAAGAAAAGATAAATTTATTTTTAGAGATCATTTTAATAAAGAAAGTACCATTTTAAATTAAAACACAACCTCAAAGAACTATGACCTTTAACAACGGATTTAATATATATATATATATATATATATATATATATATATATATATATATATATATATATATATATATATACATTTACGCGATGAAGTATTGAAAAACTTATGGGGTTCCATCACAAAGGATCACAGCAGTAAAGGAATCTGAACAGTTAAAACACCTGAATTGATAACAACGAATAAACTCAAGGAAACAGAAAGTGCACAGCATCAACCTTCGTTCTTTATCACTATTCCTCACCATATGCATAAATAAAAATATGCACGGCATCATCCTTCGTGCTTTAACTCTCTCATAATATGGCATGGCATCACCCTTCATGCATTAACTCCCATAATTGTGGCATGGCAGCACCCTCCGTGCATTAAATCTCATAATCATGGCACGACATCACCCTTCGTGCATTAACTCTCATAATCATGGCACGACATCACCCTTCGTGTATTAACACTCACCCATAATATTATGTACGGCATCACCCTTCATGCTTTACACTCTTCCTCACCCAAACAATAGAAGCAATACATCTCGGCAGAGGAATCAACAATATGAACAATAACATTCTGGCAAGGGAATCAACAACAATCCAACAATCCAACCACAAGTAATTCCACCACAAAGAGTATGAATACACGGCAACAAGAGAATCACGAAAAAAACAAAAAGCGAAATAACCTTAACAAAACAACAAGACATAACTACACTGGTGACCACAATAATTTGAACACCTAGCATATATGCACAAGGGAATTCTAAATTAAGGGATAACAAAACAATAAGGAGAACAATCACTTCAATTAAGGCAAATAAGAACCACGTAACAAGCCAGAGCTAGGGGAAAATCTAACAATCATATAGAGTTAAAGCAAACAATTAGGAAGCACAAGCATAACTGAAAAAACCTAAGAACCCTAAAGACAAATTTCCCATAAATAAATCCGAGAACACACTCGTTACCTCGCATGCATGAACTACAATTAGCATAGAAGACTTAAACCCTAAGGGGACGTCCCCCACACAAGGTTAGGCTAGATACTTAAATTAATCTGGTCAATTCAATACTTAATTTAGCTTTTCCTTTACCAATTCATCAATGATTGGCTCAATCTAGTCAAAAACAACTTGAATACATCAAACAATGCAAGAGAAATCAATTCCCATTAACAAAACTATAATTCTTATACAATTAGAAAAAAAGACAACAAAAGTCAACTCCTTGGGCCCGTACCTCAGAATCTTATAAAATTTACAAAAAACTGAACATCCATTCCACTACGGATTCACCTATACAAAATTTATCAAATTCTGATACCATTTGGTCATTCAAATTATCATTTTACATTTTTGAAAGATTCCCCAAATTTTCCTTTAGATTCTCATGAATTTGGTGTTAAATGTAAGATATAATCACAAAATATAGTTGGAAATTAATTAGAGACACTTACCCAATAATTTGGTATGAAAATCTCCCTTCAAAATCGCAGACTCTCGGAGTTAGGGTTCAAAAATATGAAAAATTAGCAAAAATTCGGAATACCCAACATTTAGAAGGCTGCAGATGTTGCATTTGCGACACTGGGTTCGCAAATGCGAATCCTGGAATTATTGTGCTAAGGTCACATTTGTAACAAAATACTTGCAATTGCGATGTAGGACCTTCACAAATGCTGCAGAGTTTTTCGAAAATGCGAACTCTGCCCAGCAGCTCGGACCTGCTTTGCAGAAACACCAACATACTTCCAAACACTCCTCATCCCTAATACCATAGTACTACTCTCAGGTCTAAGAAACATATCTCGGCCAATACAAGCAGCTCAACTGATAACTTATCACGGAAACACACGAATTCTCACACTACACAGCTCATACACCAAACCAACAATAACTCAATTACGTAACACAAATAAAGAAAAGCAAAGTAGACGAATTATCTAACAAGTGTAACATATGAAACAACAAAAATATAGTTTTCATCAAAGAGTTCCACAGAGGAAAAACAAAACACCAAATAAACACAAGGAAAGGGGTATCACACATAACATCCGTTGCAGCGCGTAGCCCGCTCATCAAGCAAAAATAACCGAGTTCACTGATCATATAAATACTGATATCAAGCACATCAGAGTGCACCAATATAAATGTGGCAAAATGAATGGAAATAAATAAAATATGAGAGAAACATCACATATAAGGTGCAATGAGAAAATCAACATCACTAGGGGTATCTCACCCACATCGCCATAAGGCCTGAACAGAATTATAACATGCGTGGGGAATAATTGTACAACCTTACCGCCTAACACCGCATAAAAGAGTAGCACATAACATAGACTAGGGGCGCAAATAGTATTCGCTCATCCTGATAACATAACCATAATGACAATTCACAGGAGCACACAAACTCGACCTGATACATATTACATATTGTCAATGATCTTCCAAATAGGCCCAAACAAAATCCTGATCCCTCCCAATTAGGTTAATATCCTTCAAAAATCAATAGCAACCTATCGATCATACATGCTATTAATTACCATATTCTCAACATTTCTTCACAATCCACTAACAAGGAATAGTCCATATACTAGGATACATAGCCCAAAAACCTCAGAAATACTAAAATTTCCATACCCGGACTCAACTACGCAAATCAAATGGCTGATACATCACCCACCTTCCATCATCTTGTCTAAGAACCCATATAACATTTTCGGCCGCGTAACAAAACATGAACCTCAAGAGCCTCAAAACTCAGTAATCACCATGCCACTAGCCACGCACCCGCAACCCAAAACTCAAGGTCCTTTCCAGAAATGCACAATCCTCACCAATGATCGCCAACAATGCCAACACCCCATTATTTTCTAACACTTATGCAGAAGAAAACCACACTGCACAACATATTTCCTTATGCCCATAAGAGACGACCAACTCAAGTAGCTGCCAACTTATCGAGAATCCTCCAAATTCGCCCATACCTAACAAAGCTATTAGGTATGCATCTCCCTAACTCAACTGAGTCACACAACCCGTTCAATCTAAGAGTATTTCCATAAATGTCGGTATAGAATCCCTTATTCAAAATGACCAATTACTTCCATTGCCCTGCTGACCTAGCACCACGGAGCTGGCCTATTTCTTCAGATAGTAGACATGCAATAATCTCATTCAAAGTCCCAAGTGCAGATGATCTAAACACGAATCATGTAGCCTAGAAGTTCATAAACCACTGCATTGCCTCTGAAGTACCTTATTCTGCGTCACCCACACTACCCTTGCTAAATAGACCTTCAAATATTAAATTGTTCTTCCAACTCTCCTTGATACTGAAATATAGGTTTATTAATGACACAGAACACCGTAAGCCCCAACATCTTCCCATGTAAGATCCCAAACCTTAGTTATACACAAAATCTGGGAACCTACTAATACCACATACGCACATACATCAATCCAACACTTATGTAAATATGAATCTGTAATCTGAATGTCGCTAATAGACTCCTCCACTTGGCATGAAGCCATAGAAAACGACAACTGATAATCTGCAAAACTAACCTTCATAGCTCGTACAACACAAATCACAAGGCACTCCAATACCACTAACTATCCTTAATTAACATCCACCTCGTGACCCTACCACTATCTCGACTACTAATCGGCCAATTAAACCTTCTCAAGCTCGCACTCATCAACTTAATACTAGGAACCGCTGCGCCTCCACATGAACAACTGAATAGTCTCTCAATATATCTGTATCTTTAGTCTGGAAAACACGTTGTGACAATGTGTGAGCATCCCTAACTCCCTCGTATCTCGTCTGTAACATCATGAACTACTGGCGCATAACGGACACAGAGAGAGTAATATCATACACGAGTGGATGTAACGGAACGTAAGTTATATACTTCAAGCTGAACCAATATCACAAAATAAGAAAGGAATCACTTGAAATTTCTTAATAGTTTTGTAGCCTCTCGAAGATAAGTACAGACGTCTCCATACCAATCCTCAAGACTCTACTAAACCTGCTTATGACTCATAGCACCTATAAACCTAGAGCTCTAGTATCAACTTGTCACAACCCAAAATCCCTCCAAAGGAGTTGTGATGGCACCTAGTCTCTAAACCAGGTAAGACTAATAACATTTAAAATTTGCAAATATAAATGTTATCTAAGTTAATGTTAGGCTTACCTGGTTTAGAGACTAGGTACCATCACGGTTCCTTTAGAGGGATTTTGTGTCGTGAGAAGTAAGAGTTAGGGGAAAAAGCTAGCAATCATATAGAGGTAAAACAAACAATTAGGAAGCCCAAGAATAACTAAAAAATCTAAGAAACCTAAAAGCAAATTTCCCAAAAATAAGTCCAAGCACACACACGTCACCTCGCATGCACGGACTACAATTAGCATAGAAGACTTAAATCCTAAGGGAAAGTCCCCCACACAAGGTTAGGCAAGATACTTACCTCAATCTGGTCAATTCAATACTCAATTTTGCTTTTCCTTTACCAATTCATCAACGCTCGGCTCAATCTAGCCAAAACAACTTGAATACATCAAACAATGCAAGAGAAAACAATTCCAATTGACAAAATTATGATTCTTATATAATTTGTAAAAAGTCAACTCTCCGGGATCGCACCTCAGAACCCGAAAAAATTTACAAAAACTGAACTCCTTTCCACTACTAATTCACCCATAAAAAATTTACCAAATTTTGATACCATTTGGTTATTCAAATTATCATTTTACATTTTTGAAAGATTCCTTAATTTTACCCCAACTTTTCCTTTAGATTCTCAAGAATTTGATGTTAAACATAAGATATTGTCACACCTCTTTTTTACGGCGCTTACATACTCCCCAGTGAAAAGGGATATATATATATAAGCGTAAAAAGAGTTTTTCCAAATAAAGGACGGTCGGAACGGGATTAGTTAT
>MU757638.1:41531-69500 GCA_026770625.1 Nicotiana glauca | reverse complement strand
GAATCCCTATAAGGGGCAAAATCACTTTCAGATAATAATCTGAAGGTAGCATGATCACTATCTACCGTGATAGTTACTTCAGTAGTTTTAACTACTTGTTTTAAATTTATTTTTTCAAAAGTACCTAACTGGTATATTACCTTAGGTTTGACTAATGGTATAGTCCATTTATTAAGAAGATCTAATTGTTGGGGCAATTCATATTCCTCTTTCCTACTGTTTTTAACAGTAGTCTTCTTCCTAATGATATTCATTAAGAAAATAGTGTTAAACTTAGCTTCTACAGTTACTAACTTACATGGCTCTGATCTCAAACGAATACAGGATCGCTTCCAATGAGGCAGGGAATTAAATTACAAGAACTCCAGCCCTGGCTAGTTACTAGTTACAAATGGATACAGGATCGCTTCCAATGAGGCAGGGAATTAAATTACAAGAACTCCAGAGATGGCAGAAACCAGAACTGGAAAAAGTCTCTTATAGGGACTTTGGCCAAAAATAGTAGAAACAGATGCTTCTGATATTGGTTATGGTGGTATTTTAAAACAATGTTCACCATCTGATAAACAAGAATATCTTGTTCAATTTTATTCTGGAAAGTGGAATAACGCCCAGAAAAATTATGCGACTGTGGCCAAAGAAATTCTTGCTATAGTCAAATGTGTTATGAAATTTCAGACTGATTTATATAATCAAAAGTTTATTATTAAAACTGATTGCCAAGCTGCAAAATTTATTTTTAATAAAGATTTCAAACATGATGTTTCTAAACAGATGTTTGCTAGGTGGCAAGCTTTGTTAGCACCTTTTGATTTTGACATAATATATAAAAAAGGGTCTGATAATACCACTGCATAAGTGCTAATTATAGTTTTTAAAAATCTTAAATATTAGGATCTTTTACATTGTTTATATAAGGAAATATTTAATAGCAATAATTTTAGTTGATTTTAAAATGCTAACTTTTAGGGGAAAAAATCAAATGACTATTTTGTCTAGTGTGAATTTTATTTTTAAAGAGTAAAAAAGGCGAACGACATTTCGCTAAGGGCCTTCATGCTTTTAATATAGTACTAGTCTTATGATACGCGCTTTGCGCGTGTACCAATGTGAATGAGTATGGAACTTTTTAAACAAACGTATAAATATTATGTTTGTATGAAAAGAATAAAAATAAAAATAAATTTCTAAAAATAATAAATCTTGATCCTTCCATCTCAATGCCCCAGATCGGGGTGTACATAGGTCGGGTTGGTTCGGATTTTTCAATTATCAAACCAAACCAATAGTATCGGATTGTTAAATTTATAAACCAAACCAAACCAACGAAGTCGGATTTTTCAATCTCGGGTTTTTTCGGGTTTTTGGTTTTTTTTCCCGATAAGTCTTCATACCACAAATATACAACTTGTACTCCATATATTTCTCTAGTTCTACAAGGATACAACTATATAATGTATTTTTCAAGAAAATAATACAATAATATGAGATGAGTTGTAGCATTGTACTAAAATATTCAATAACAAAAATATTAAAATCCATAAAGAAAATATTACTAAGTAATAAGCCATAATAAATATAAACATAATCTAAAAGTACTATATAAGTCATGCTAAAATAAGTACAACTATAAGTATATTAGTTACACAACTAAGCACTAAAGAAAAAGATAAACTAAGTTATGCATTTTCAATATAAACAATGCAAAACTAAAAAATAGATATCCACACTATTGTCATTTCTAGTGTTGAATTGAATTTTCTTAGTTAGCATTAGTATTGATGTGAAGTTTATTTGAATTACTACCTTTATGAACTATAAAATTTATTGGACCATTCAAGAATGTTAATTCCAAACTTGAAACAATATGTTTAAAGATAAAACTGTGAAAAAGTTTAAGAAATATTTATGAATTGTATTAAAAATAAATATTTATATATATAAAATATTTGTAAAAATTAAATAAATGTAATATCGGGTTGGTTTGGTTTCGGTTTGACTTTTTTTAGTTAAAACCAAACCAAACCAATTATGGTCGGGTTATTTTTTCCAACACCAAACCAAATCAAACCAACCCATGATCGGATTTTTTTTCCGATTTGACTCGGATTAGCGGTTTGATGCAGTTTATCGGTTTTCTTTGTACACCCATAGCCCCAGATGTATGCCTGGTATGCGCCCAATGCCTTGCGCTTAAGCTCGTCCCAAAGCTCTTTTGCAATCGTCTATAATTAGATTTGTATGTAAATCATCAAAAATTTATTAACAATCCTTTAAGTAGTCAAAAACTTTTTTTATTAATCGTATTTCAAGATTTGAGATATAATATCGCGTTGCAAAAGTAAATTTGATAAACCCTTTCATCCAAAGTTCTTATTTTTGTCGGATCTTGATTATTTATATTTTTCTTCAAATTTTTTTATGTTATTTTGTTTGACAATAAAGTTATTATTTATTAGTTACTATTAGTAAGTAAATATTTATTAATATTCATTAATGTTCTTTTAGTAATGAATTAGCGTATTGAATTGTTTATCAAATTATTAATAGCTTATTAGAAGCACAAGATGGTAAAATAAAATATGTAATTGTGTTACTCCTCTAAGAGTAAATATTGTTTTTCTAATTTATTTAATTCTTAACTTGGTTGTCTCTGAAAATATGGTAAAAATGGCGTGTAGTAGCCACTAATTAAGGGGGCCTTTAATTTTTATCCACTAATTATAATGCTCAGCAAAAATAGCCACTACTAATAGAAAAAGGATAGTTTTACCCTTTCTTCAATGGTTATATAAATAAATCCTTCTGCAAAAAGAAAGAAGCGATGAAGGTGAAGTATATATCAAGCGCAATAATGGTAAATGTGAAAAACCCATCTTACATTTTATTTGACATATTTTAGTGTCGTTGATACCCCAAGCAAGGTAGGTGATGCTTCAGAGAATACAGACATTCGTGGTGAATCAAATCCATCAAAGAATAATATGGATATAGAAGGTATAATGTCGCAGATGCATGATCTTTCTTTTATGCTCGAGACCAATCTAACCATTCCCTCGAAATCCTACAATTCTCTTCTCAGGGATTGTACCTGGGTTTGTTCACTTGGTTAGCCTTCAAGAATTTTGTAATCAAGTTTTGAACTTGAAACTATAAGTTAAGGACTGCCTGTCCTCAACTTTACAAAAGTTAAGGACATGAGTCCTTAAGTTTGACATGCAGGTTCAAAAGATAAGGACATGCAGTCCTTAACTTATAGTTTCAAGTTCAAAACTTAAGGACAGACAGTCCTTAAGTTATTGTTTCAAGTTCAAAACTTAAGGACTTTCTGTCCTTAACTTTGAGTTTCAGGTTCAAAAGTTAAGGACATGCAGTCATTAACTTATAGTTTCAAGTTCAATACTTAAGGACATGCAGTCCTTAAGTTATTATTTCAAGTTCAAAACTTAAGGACTGTCTGTCCTTAGCTTTGAGTTTCAAGTTCAAAAGTTAAGGACATGAGTCCTTAAGTTTGACTTGCAGGTTAAAAAGTTATGGAAAGATAGTCCTTAAGTTTGAATAATACGTTCAAAAGTTAAGGACATGCAATCCTTAACTTTGAGTTCAAAGTTCAAACGTTAAGAATATGAGTCCTTAAATTTGAAATGCAGGCTCAAAAGTTAAAGACAGGCAGTCCTTAAGTTTGAATTACACGTTCAAAAGTTCAAGACAGAGAGTCCTTAACTTTGTGTTTAAAGTTACCTCATTTTCTTTGTTGCTCCAATGGGAATTGAAAAGCTTCTCGTTTACACAAAGAATTATTACTAGAATCCAACTGTTTACATCACAAAGTGTGGTAAGCAAAAAATTTAATTTATTGAACTTTTATATATATATATATATATATATATATATATATATATATATATATATATATATATATATATATATATATATATATATATATATATAGAGAGAGAGAGAGAGAGAGAGAGAGAGAGAGAGAGAGAGAGAGAGATATTTTAAATCATGACTTTAGTGTTTACTGAATATCGTCTCTGATTTTCATCCTAATTTGAAACTCGTTTGACATTGTCATCAGGAATGGGTAAGTCTGATATTAATAAAGTTGCAAAAGGTGTCAATGATGCTCAGAGGGTTGATTTCTACCAACGCCATATTAAGGCTCTTTGTTCGTGTCTACCAAAGACTAAAGACAGGTATAAGTTATAGCAAAAAGGTATTTTTGTCGAGTCAGGTATAAGTTTATTAAACCAATAGGTAAAGACTAAAGACATTTAAAACACTGGCTTTAAAATAAAGATATGTGCTGTTAGTGGCTATTTGTGCACATCGGCCGAAAACATGTCAATAAAGCAGACATTAATCTTTAGTTTACTTTTTTTATTCATTTGCTTCTCGCCCAAATCTATATAATGGATTAACGTTATAGATAGCCAAAGTATGAAATAAATTTTAATGGTAAAGTATCTTTTTAAGAAAATAATTATATAAATTTGATATATAACGAAAAGTTTAAATATTTAATTTGGATGAAAATTGTACATTCAATGGAATCTTAACATGCTTTATCAAATTTATAAATACACGTTCCTAATTTGTAGGTCTAAGAAAGTAGGAACAAATTATTATAAATGAATTGTTCGATCTATAGAAGGTCAAATTTTAATTGATTTAATGTCCTAAATTTTAGATTTATATGTAACCGTTTAAATAAGGAAAACTTTAATAAATAAATTTTTACTTGATTTGAAACTTCTAAATATTAGGAGATAATTTAAATGACTATTTTGTCTAATATAAAATTAAATTTGAAGGGTAAAAAAGGCGAACGACATTTCGCTAAGGGCCTTCGTGCTTTTAATATATTATTATTATTATAGATTGATAATAACTGCGTCATATTGACTATTGCTGATTCAAGATGAAGGTAGTGTTCTGTCCCAATTAAAAGGTGAATAGACTTTTCTTTCACAAATTTTAAAGGTTATGGAATAAAATAAAATTTATTCTAAATATAAAATATTAAAATTAATTGATCAAACTGGTAGGAAAGAGTAATTGATCCAAATAAGACAGTGAAAAATATATGCTATGAATAGAATTATTATTAGAGTGAATGTCTATCTTTTAGAGAGTTTTACTTTGCGGTTAAGTCATTTTTCCCTTATAAATAGAGGGGTCTTACCCCATTGTAAGTCATCCCAAAATTCAATAAGAATTACTCTTTCTTTCTCTGCAATATTGTTCTTCTACTTTTATTATCTTATTACAAGTTATTAGCACGAGACTCTACAGTCTCAAGAAGCTCTTTGAGAAGATTAAGGTATAACTTTTCTTCTCTTTTAATTATGACTGATATTATGGAAAAAAAATTTGTTGCCCTTGAAATTTCGGGCAAAAACTATATGACATGGGTATTGGATGCTGAAATCCATTTAGATGTAATGCGTCTTGGAGATGTCTATAAAGACAAAAATAAAGCATCCACCCAAGTGGAAACTTTCAGGATATACTATCACTGACTATGATATGCTTGAAAAAATGTTTACGACGTTTTATGCCTCCAATATGGTCCTGCAACAGCAGTACAGAGAAAAAGGTTTCAAGAAGTACTCTGAGTTGATTTCTCTTCTCCTTGTGGCTGAACGAAACAATGACTTGCTCATGAGAAATCACGAAAATCGACCCACTGGGTCTACACCATTGCCTGAAGTGGATGAGGTGTATTCCAATTATGCTAAGCATGGAAAAGGAAGAAATTTTTCTGGTGTTAACCATCCCCCAAAGAAAAATAACCACCAAAAATGGAAAGGGAAAGAAGAAAAGCCAAAGGCAAATGATTTAGAAACCGAATGCTACCGTTACGGTGGAATAGGGCATTGGGCAAATATCTGTCTGTCACGACCTGAGTTCGCCCTCCGTGAACTATTGTGACGGCACCTAGTCTCTATGACTAGGTAAGCCTAACAATTTGCGAAAAAAAGGAAACATAAGATAAAACTAACCAAAAACTGCGGAATAAACATAAATAAAACGTTTAGGATGCCGCGCGGCATAACAAATATAAACTCTCAAACTGAATCAACCCAAAACCCGGAATCTCATGAAATCACAAGCTGTGGAATAACTACAAAGTGTTCTAACTCCAGAATGTCTAAACAAAACGTAAATACAAGAGAGCTAAAGCTAGAAGAGAGAAATGAGAGGGACTCGTCGGTCTGCGGACGCGACAGATATACCTCGAAGTCTCTAAAGATCGCCTCGCCTCACTGATGGTATGCTGAGCCGAAGAACCTAGATCTGCACATGAAAAACATGCGCAGGAAGGGCATGAGTACACCACAGCGGTACTCAGTAAGTGCCAAGCCTAACCTCAGTTGAGTAGTGACGAGAAAGGCCAGGGCCCTACCGGTCATATACAAATATATATATAAGGAAACGAAACAGTATGAAGTACCACATTATAATAAGAATAACAACAACTACAACAAAGAGAAAAATTACAGAAAAGAATATAGCCTCACACAGAGATAGCAACCGTGGATCTACCAGGATACCGTCCTGTAGTCCCCAAATGTAAATATCAAGAAATCGGGGATCTACCAGGATACCGTCCTGTAGTCCCCAAATGTAAATATCCAGTGGATCTGTCGGGTGTCTTCCCGTAGTCCAACTCATAGTGCGCGGGGGAGCTACCGAAATAGCGATATGTAGTCCCCAAATATAAATATCCAGTACTGGGGGAATCTACCGGGTGCAATCCCGTAGTTCCATATAACTGTACAAGGGGATCTACCGGAATATATCCGTAGTCTCAAATAAACATACATGGGGGATCTACCGGGAAATCTCCTGTAGTACCAAAGTAAACACACAACAACAACACGAACAATATCCAATTCAATCAAATTTCATACCAAAGTAAATAGTTAATTCTAACCTAGTATGCTGCACAGAATTCTGATAAAAGCAGTTTGAGCAAGTAAAACAATCGAGTCATTTAGACATGCTTCCCTAGCTAGCAGTAGATTTAACTTTCAAGTAGTGTAAATAGGGAAGAAATACACAATTATAGTTACTTAATGAAAAATCGGATTTTCAATAATTAGCACATGTATGCACTTGTCAGCTCACGTACAAGGCATTTCATATAACAACAATACCAATCCTAAGGAGAGTTCCCCCACACAAGGTTAGGCAAGCCACTTACCTCGAACCAGCTCAAAATCAATCTGATATCACGCTATTGCCGCGAGTACCCAACTCCGAGTGGCCCAAATCTAATCAAATACATTTCATAACGTAAATATAACTATAAACTATGAATTTAGCCAAAGGAATTGAAGCTAAGGTCTAGACCTACGTCTAGGAATCGGGTAAAAGTCACAAATTATGAACACCTATTAAATTACAAGACTACCCATACTAGTTTCACTCAATTTCGACTCCCAATCGACTTTCAAATTCCAAAAATTTATTTTATGAAGTTCCACAATTTCCCCCAAATCTTTGCTCAAATGATGAATCCAACATTAAAATCATGTATTTTAGCCAAAATTGAGTTAGAATCACTTACCCCGATGGTTTTCTTGAAAATCTCTCAAAAATTCACCAAAGCCCGAGCTCTATTGGTCAAAATATGAAATAAAACCCCAAACCTCATGTTTATAGTGCACCTCTCGGATTCCCATCACCGCTGACCGCGGTAAAACCACCGCTCACCGCGGTAAAACCACTGATGTCGCGCTTCTGGTGGCTGCACAGACAGGCCTTAGTATTTTGGCCATACCTTTCTCTACAGATGTCCAAATTATGATTTCATTATATTTTTGGAAACTAGACACGAAGGGCTACAACTTTTATTTTTGAATCATCTCAAAATTCCTTGTAAATCAAAGATGTAGGCTTCCGAAGTTGGACCAACGACCTGCGAATTCTTCATGACCACGGACCGCGGAAAAACCTCCACCTCAGCGGTAAGACCTGCGCCTCAACGGAAAAACTTCCACCTCAGTGGTAAGACTTCTTCCCCCAACAAAGATTTAAGCATCAGATCAAGTTTCTAAGCTCTGGAATGTCCAGACTCACTCAAAACTCACCCGAAACACACCCGAGGCCCCCGGGACCTCAACCAAACATACCAACCAATCCTAAAACATCATACGGACTTAATCCAACCCTCGAATCACATCAAACAATGCTAAAACCACGAATCACCCTCCAATCCAAACCTAAAGAACTTGAAATTTCAAGAACCTCACGACTGATGCCGAAACCAACCAAACCAAGTCCGATTGACCCCAAATTTTGCATACAAATCATATTCAATACTACGGAGCTATTACAACTCTCGGGATCGGATTCCGACCCCGATATCAAAATCTCACTATCGGGAAACTTTAAAAATTCAACTTTCGGTATTTCAAGTCTAAATAAGCTACGGACCCACCAAAACACAATCCAAACACGCCCCTAAGCTCGAAATCACCCAACGGAGCTAACAAAATCGATGGAATTCAATTACGAGGTCGTCCTCACACTGCTCTGACTACGGTTCAAATTCTAAAGCTTAAGCTCTCATTTAGGGACTAAGTGTCCCAAAATACTTTGAAACTCAAAACGAATCCTTCCGGCAACTCACAATAGAAGAAATAAGCACGGGAGAAGCAGTTATTAGGGGATCAGGGCATTAATTCTAAAAACGACCAGCTGAGTCGTTACACTGTCGTACACCAAGACATTTGGTTGAGCTTTATCAAGCATCTCTAAAGAATAAAGTCCCTAAAGCTAATTTTGTTTATGAGAATGAATTTGACATCACCCACTTAGATATGACAGACTTCTTTGAGTGCCCTGATGGAAAAATAGACCAATTGATTTGTAATGGATCTCTGGTTAAAGAAGATTGAGTAGTTTGATTTTATTTTATTTTGCTTATTTGTATTAGCTAGTGAATAAACATCATGTACTTATCGTAGTTTACATGAGTAGTAGTTTTAATTAGTATGTCGAATTAGTATAATCTTTCATTGAATAAAGTTTGAGAATGGTCAAAATTTATAGTCAGTATCAGTTGTAATTTATGTTAGAAAAAGAAAGACAAAAACTTGCAAACGAAAAAGTGTCTTACAGACTAGGGTGAAACTATTTGCTAAAGCTTTTAAATCAACTGACACTATAAGAAATTTTTTTTATTAAAATGCAATATTTGTTTTCTAATTAAGTTGTTCAATCAAAGGTTGTGTCTTACGAAAATTTATCATCACACTTATTGAATAAATCATTACTGAGTTATTGACTTCACTTTGTCTCTTTTCCTTTATCTCTGAAAATACTAATATTTATTCGTATATTTCTTTTGTATGTCAAACCATGGGAAGAAAATATGGATATCTCATAAAACAAACTTAGATCAAAGTTCAATTGTAAAAATATTTATTTAATTGATTCATGTACAACACATACAATATTCAAACAAAAGAAATATTTCTCTCACTTAAGTATGCGTAAGGCAGATATTACTATAATTTCCGGTAGTAGTAATTTAATTGAAGGTTCTGGAAGAGCTGCTATAACTCTGCTCAAGGGAACAATACTTATCATAGATAATGCAATGTTCTCCTCCAAATCCAGAAGGAATTTGTTGAGTTTTAAAGATATCCGCCGAAATGGATTCATATTGAGACAATAGATGAGATCTTGAATATCGCATCATTAGCAAGAATGTCTCTTGCCAAAAGAGGGTTATTGAGAAGTTCCCATCTTTATCTTGTGGCTTGTATTAGACAAGAATTAGTCCAATTGAGGCACATTCTATTGTAAACCAAAAGGTAACTGATTCCAATACTTTTGGACTTTGGCATGATCGGTTGGGACACCCTGGATCAATTATGATGAGAAGGATTATAGAAAACTCAAATGCGCATCCATTAAAGAATATAAAGATTCTTTTAAATAATGAATTTTCTTGCACTTTGTTATCAAGGCAAGTTAATTATTAGACCATCACCTACAAAGGTTGGGATCGAGTCCCCTGCGTTTTTGGAACGTATATAAGGGGACATTTATGGACCTATTCACCCACCTAGTGGGTCGTTTAGATATTTTATGGTCTTAATGGATACATCTTCTAGATGGTCTCATGTGTGGCTATTGTCATCTCGCAACCTCGCGTTTGCAAAATTAATGGCACAAATAATTCGATTACGGGCGCAATTCCCCGATAATTCAATTAAGTCTATTAGACTTGATAATGCTGATGAGTTTTCATCACAAGCATTTATTGACTATTGCTTATCAATTGGGATAAAAGTGCAACATCCTTTAGCTCATGTTCACACTCAAAATGGCCTTGCAGAGTCTTTAATTGAACGTGCAATTGATAGTAAGACCGTTACTCATGAAAACGAGATTGCCCACTTCTGTTTGGGGTCACACCATTGTGCATGCATCACTGCTAGTTCGTCTCAGACCGAAAAATTATCATAAATATTCCTCGTTGCAATTAGTTTTGGGTCATTAACCTAATTCCATTTCAGAATTTTTGGATGCGTAGTATATGTGCCTGTAACACCGCCATATCATACCAAAATGGAACCCCAAAGAAGGTTTGAAATATATGTTGGGTTTGAATCACCCTCCCTTATTCTCTACCTCGAAACATTAACGGAGGATTTGTTCACTGCACGATTTGCAAACTGTCGATTCGATGAGACACTTTTTCCAAAATTAGGGAGACAAAATGGTGAAACCAAATGGGAAATTTTATGGAAAAATCCATCATTGTCTCATCTTGATCCACGTGCCTCTATTTGTGGAAAACAGGTGCAAAAGATTATTCATTTGCCAAAAAAATAGCAAATCAAATGCCAGATGCATTTACGGATCTGAAAAGGATAACAAAATCATATATCCCTTCAGAGAATGTTCTCCGTATTGATGTCCCTGTTGGTCAATCTTCTAGTGGCATAGCTAATGAGTCAAAAACACGTCTAAAATGTGGCAGACCATTAGGTTCTAAGGATCAAAATCCTAGAAAAAGGAAAACAAATGATCAAGATGACACTACGAAAGATTCACATAAATAATTCACGATTTAACTAATCCTGAGATTCATGAGGAAATCACTGAGCTTGAGACTCAAGAAAATAAGGAACTATCAATAAATCCAATCGATATTGAGACAAATTCGAATCGATTGGATATAGTGGTGGATTATATTGTTGCATATAGTGTTGCATCTAGAATTATGCAAGATAGTGAGGATATTTAACCTCAATCTGTTGGAGAATATCAACAAAGACGTGATTGGACAAAATGGCAAGAAGCAATCCAATCAGAGTTGAATTCATTTGCAAAACGTAAAGTTTTAGGCCTGTAGTCCAAACGCCTAATGGTGTTAAGCTTGTTGGCTATAAATGGGTCTTTGTAGGCAAGAAGAATGATAAAAATGAGGTACAAAGATATAAGACACGCCTTGTTGCACAAGGATTTCACAAAGGCCTGGTATCGATTATGAAGAGACATATTCACCAGTTATGGATGATATAATATTCCGTTATCTCATTAGTTTACTGTCCATGAAAAGCTTGACATGCATTTAATGGATGTGGTTACGGCCTACCTTTATATCTCACTTGATAATGAGATATACATGAAAATTTTCGATGAATTTAAAATGCCTAATGCACATAATTCAAAGTCCCAGGAAATATTTTTAATCAAATTTCAAAGATCTTTGTATGATCTAAAGCAAGCAGGACGACTGTGGTATAATCGTCTTAGTGAGTATTTATTAAAGGAAGGTTATATAAATGATGCCATTTGTCCACATTTTTTTATAAGGAAAACAACATCGGAATTTGTTGTACTTGCCGTATATGTTGATGACATAAACCTTATTGGAACTCCTATAGAACTCCAAAAGGCAATTGATTATTTAAAGAAGGAATTCGAGATGAAAGATCTCGGAAAGACAAAATTATGTCTTGGTTTGCAAATTGAACATTTGGCAAATAGAATTGTTGTTCATCAACGTGCCTACATAGAAAAGGTATTGAAACGGTTTTATATGGATGTAGCTTAGTGTATTCGATGGTTGTTCGATGACTTGATGTGAATAAGGATCCATTCCGACCTCAAGAAGAGAATGAAGAGCTACTTGGTCCTGAAGTACCATATATTAGTGCAATTGGTGTACTAATGTATCTTACTAATACTACAAGGCCTGACATAACTTTTTCAGTTAATGTCTTAGCAAGATATAGCTCTGCTCCTACAAAGAAATATTGGAATAGAATCAAACATATATTGCGGGATCTAAAAGGGACTACCGATATGGGCTTATTTTATGGCAATAATTGCAGTTCCAATCTTGTTGGTCATGCTGATGCTGGGTATTTATCTGACTCACACAAGGCTCGATCTCAAACATGTTATGTGTTTACCTGTGGAGACACTGCTATATATTGGCGATCGACTAAGAAATCAATTGTGGCTACTTCATCTAATCATGCTGAGATAATTGCTATTCATGAAGCAAGTCGAGAATGTGTGTGGTTGAGGTCTATAATATATCTTATTCGAGACAATTGTGGTTTGAAATGTGACAAATTACTCACGATTTTGTATGAAGACAATGCAGCATGCATAGCCCAATTGAAGGGAGGATTTATAAAAGGAGATAGGACAAAGCACGTTTCACCAAAGTTATTTTTCACACATATCTTTAAAAGAATGGTGATATTAATGTGCAACAAATTCGTTCAAGTGATAATATGGCTGATTTGTTCGTAAAATCTCTACCGACGTCAATCTTCAAGAAGCTAGTGCATAAGATTGGGATGCAAAGACTCAAGGATGTGAAATGATTCTCTCATCAGGGGGAGTTTAATATGCGTTGCACTCTTTTTTCCTTACAAGGTTTTGTCTCATTGGGTTTTCCTTGCAAGGTTTTTGACGAGGCAACCAAAAGGCGTATTGTTAGATATGTGTACTCATTTTTCTTTACTAGATTTTTTCCCATTGGGTTTTATTTTAGTGAAGGTTTTAATGAGGCACATTACTTATTGAGTAGACATTCAAGGGGGAGTGTTATGAATAGAATTGTAATTAGAGTGAATGTCTATCTTTTAGAGAGTTTTACTTTGCGGCTAAGTTATTTTTCCTCTATAAATAGAGGGGTCTTACCCTATTGTAAATCATCCCAAAATTCAATAAGAATTACTCTCTCTTTCTCTGCAATATTGTTCTTCTACTTTTATAATATATAATTTTCTATATATAAAGATATATAGAAATAAGAAGAAACCTTGTTATCCGAGAAAAGAAATGCTAATTTCTAGAGAAAGAAATCAAATTTATTTATCATAAAAAAGTTTCTTATTATTTGCTAGACCTAGCTATGGAATGAAATATTCGTATTATTCGATTGACCACCCTTAGCCCGTGGTTCTGATTTTATTTTCACTTGGAATCGTCTCCTATTGGAGAGAGTGGTGTTGCATAGATGAACGGTAATGGAGGCCTTATTATTTTTTATGGATTTATTAAAAGAAGGAAAAGAACCCCAGCCCCTTCCTTATATAAATTAGCTCAAAATTTGATAACTTCTATTACAATGGTAAATCTTGGTGGATACAACATTGAGGAGAAGAGAATACAAGACAATAGCAGGACTGTCTAGGAAGGAGTTGGGAATTCTAATATGTCTATGTCAGTCAACAGTGCAGAAACTCTCAACAAACAACCCTATGACCCGGCTGAAGCTCATTTAGAAGAGATTTCCAACAAACAGGGAATCTCTCCTGTTAAAAGAGGCACAAGCAGAAATAGAAAAACTGGAAAAACAAAGAAAAAATGCATCCTTCCTCCAAGGGAAGGAGTCAAAGCTGATCCAATCTCTCCTGTATTCCATGATTAGTGTAATTATATGGAATATAAAGGGAGTGAGGTCTAAGAAGACCGTAACTAGGTTGAAAAATCTTTGTCATAACACACTTTGTAGCCATTATAGAATCTTTCATCAACAAGAATAAGATTGAAGGTTATATGATATACTTGAGATTTCAGCACTATCAGGCTAACACAAATGGGGAGATTTGGTATTTCTGGAAATAGAAGTATAAAACTGTTATCATTGCTAATGAGGAACAATAGATGACTATGAAACTCACTCATGCTTTACAGAATATGGAGGTCAATATAACAGTTGTATATGCTAAATGTACAGCTAGGGAGAGAAAAGATTTATGGACCAGTCTTGAAGACACAAACTCAATCATCAATGGTCCACGACGTATTGGTGGTGATTTCAATATTATCATGGATACGGATGAGAAATTGGGGGGCAACCCTCATAGAATGGCTAGAAGCTTCGATTTCTCCAACTGTATGGACCACTGTGAGGTAGCAGACCTTGGATTTATTGGCCCTAAATATACATCGTGTAATAATTGGAGACCAAGGAAAAGAGTTTGGAAGAGACTCGATAGAATCTTCATCAACGACACCTAGGCTTAACTCTTTTAGAATTGTATTGTCAAATATCTCAACAGGTCGGGCTCAGACCATAGACCTCTATTGTTCAAATGTCAGGACAACCAAATGACTAAGATTCGTTATTTTAGATTTCTTAACTTCTGGACTAAGCAGCCGGATTTCTACGAGTTGGTTAAAGAAGTTTGGGACACCCCTATTCAAGGTAATCACACGTGGAGGCTTCATCAAAAGCTGAAAATTCTTAGTTACAAGCTATCGAAATGGTCAAGAGAAAGCATTACTAATGTTTATAACCTAGTGATCAAGTAGGAAATAGAAATGGAAGCTTAGAAGAGTTAGACCAAGTGAGTAATACAAAGGCGAGCAGAGAGAACCTCAACAAAGGCCGGGCAGAGTATATTAAATGGAAAGCAATGCAAGAGTCTTTCCTAAAATAAAAATCACAGATTTAATGGTTTGAAGAAGATGATTTTAACATAAAATACTTTCACAGTGTTATTAGGGAAGGAGAAGGAAGACTTAGATTCACAGAATCAAGAATCAATGAGGGAATCGGGTTAGAAGTGAAGAAAAGATTGCGAAAGATGTTATTAAGCATTATGAGAAGCTCTTTAATCTCTATAAAAAGGAGGTCAAGATGGATATCATTGAATGCATCCCTAACATTATTACTGGATGAAGAAAATGACACCCTAACCAGAAACAGAAGAGGAAATAAGGGAGGCAATCTTCAATATTTATAGTGATAGTGCTACAAGTCCGAATTGTTTCAATGAGGCTTTTTATCATAGTTGTTGGCATATTATTAAAGATAGTATCATCCAGTTTGTGCAGGCTTTATTCAATGGCTCTCAACTCACTAAATATTATTCTCATACTTGTCTTGTGCCTTATCCCCAAAGTTGAAGCTCTGGAGACTTTTTCTAATCTAAGACCTATCAGTCTTAGCAATGTCTCTAATAAAATTATCTCTGAAATCCTATCCAAAAGATTGAATCCGCTCCTTCTCAAGTTGATTTCTAATAATCAAAGCGGTTTTGTCAATGATAGATTGATCACTGAAAATGTCCTTCTTGCTCAGGAAATTATTTAGGGTATTAACAACTACAACAAGGTGGTAACATTGTTATTAAATTGGATATGGAAAAAGCCTACGATAGGATGTCCTGGGAGTTCATTAATGTCGTGAAGAGGAAATTTGGATTCTCCAAGAAATGGATCAACATGACTGGAAACCTTTTATCCAATGTTTGGTAGTCCATTATCATTAATCACACCAGGAAAGGATTCTTTACTTCCTCCCAAGGGCTGAAACAGGGAGATCCTCTGTCTCCATCTTTATTCATCCTGGGATCAAAAGTGCTGACTAGACTGCTCAACAAGCTTCACGAGAATGAAAAATTTACTCCTTTCACCATACCAGCAAGAGGACCTCAAATTATATCACCTCGCTTATGCAGATGATATAATTATTTTCTCACCAGGGAACAACAGGTCGATTAGGTTGATCATGAATCAAATTCATAAATATGAAAAGGCATCGGGCCAAAAGCTCAAAGCAAACAAGAGCTTTTTCATCGCTGCTTCAAATACTAAAGCTGGGAGAATTAATGGAATTAGAAATGCCACTAGATTCATGGACAAACAATTTCCTTTCAATTATCTAGGGTGTCCTATATACGTGGGGAGGAAAAAAATTTGTTACTTCGAGGAGATGGTTGCAAAAATAGTAAAGAGGATCAGTGATTGGAAAGGAAGTTTGTTATCCTACGGAGGTAAAGTGGTCATTATTAAGAATGTGTTACTATCCATCCCTTTATACACCCTCTCTGCTATGATCCCCCCAAACGCTACGCTTAAACCTATTGAAAAATATTTTGCAAGATTCCTTTGGGGATCCATTAGTGACAAGAATAAGTTTCACTGGAGTTCCTGGAAAAATCTATGTTTCCCTAAGGAAGGAAGTGATATTGGAATTAGAAGAATGGAAGAATGAGATTTGCAACATTAAAAGATGGTGGAGGTTCAGAACCTGTCCTTCTTTATGGGTCGACTACCTTCGAGCTAAATATTGTATTAGAGACCATCCAGTTAATAAAGTTGTTTCCTCTGGCAATTCTCATTCTTAGAAAGCTCTTCTTCATGTGAGAGACAAAACGGAAAAGAATATTCTTTGGAATATTAACACATGGGGCTGCAACTTTTGATGGGACAACTAGACAGGTAAAGGACTACTTGCTAAAGTGGTCAATCATACTAACACCTCCGATAAGGATCAAGATTCCAATTTTTTCAGGAACAATGAGTGGAATATCGACAAGTTGGAGCAACTGCCGCCCAATCACATTGTTCAATATATCATCAACATTACTAGAGAAAGGCAAAATCATAATGACCTAGCCATTTAGGGTCTTAATGAAAATGGGCATTACTCTAATTCATCATCTCGGCACATGATTAGAACTGCTAAACAAAGAAACCCCTTGGTGGGAAAAGTTTGGCAATATTTTATTCCCTTTAAAATGTCCTTTCTTGTTTGGAGGATGATTCAGAAAAAACTCCCTTTTGATGACACCATGTCACGACCCAACTTTCCCTCCGTTTGGGTATCGTGATGGCACCTAATCTTAGGGACTAGGTAAGCCTAACTCATACTGAAATACTACAATAAAAAATAAAATTTAACAGTCTTGAAGCAGAAATCTCAAAAATATTTATAATTCCCAAAATCCGGTAGTACAAGTCATAAGCTCTACAGAGTTAGCTATCACTTCTAAATATAACTGTTCGTATAAGAGTGAAAAGAGTTGAAAACAAATAAGAAAGTGACTCTGAAGACTGCGAACGCAGCAACAAGTTTACCTTGAGTCTCCTTAGCAATGATCCGCACAACTACTAATGATCGATACCTGGATCTGCACAATAAAAATGTGCAGAAGAGTAGCATGAGTACACTACAGCAGTGCCCAGTAAGTATCAAGACTGACCTCGATGAAGTAGTGACGAGGAACAGTCAAGACACCTACCGGTCCAATAAACTGTACAAATATAGGAACAACGGAACATGATGTGTATATATAAATACTACACGAAATGGCTAACAATACTACAATCACAATCAGGAAAAAAAACAACAAGTAACAACGAAAATACCAAAATAATACCACAGAAGAGCGAGAGAAAACACAAACCCAAATCCTAAATTCACAATACAATAAAGGTAAGATATAACTTAGATCCTACGACAGTGTTCACATCAGTCTTATCTAACAATTTCCATGAAGTACCGAATCTCGGACAAATTATAGCTCACGAGTCCCAGTACCTGAAATCTAACACTTGGCATCCTATGCCCCCATCACACCTCATGGTCACGCTGACAACTCACTTGCTAACTAGAGCTACTCTCACATATATAACAAGTAAACGAGGGTGTGCATCTATACTCAGCAAAATCAGGAAGACTTCACATCCAATAGGAGTGTTTAACTACGTATATGCTTGTGCGAGTGCTTTAACATAGTTCCTACCAGCTAATAAGCATGAGGAAAAGAACGGATGGCACGTAAGATGTTTTCCCACAACATCCACGAGATAAAACTCATACAAGTAAGCATACCACAATACAATATTGAATAGCAAGAACGCCCCCAGGCCATCACAAATCATCACAATCAATCCCTGACATAGCCCACCTTGTCTCGCCAAGTGTGCAAACAATAACATAATAAGCGCTTGCCTTGTTTTGCCACACATGCATCATACTATTCCCACCTTGTCTCGCCACATGCGCAACCCACATATAAGCATATATATATATATATACACACACACACATATCTCACCTTGTCACGCCGTATGTGCAATATGTCAATAGTAGCAATAGCACGGCAGAAACCTCGTGCAACCCCATAACAATAATCGTACGATAGAAATCTCGTGCATCACAATATCAACAACCGCACGGAAGAAACCTCGTGCACCACCACAACAAGTACCACAACAACAATGACAATATATACAAGATCACGATAAGTAAATTAACTCGAGAACTTTCTATCACAAGGAGACGGTAAAACCAACTCACAAAGAATAACCACAATAGAGAATATTAAGCTTAATAAGAACAGCTCAACAAGGGAGAAAATAATATGAAGCAATGATCCCACAATATGTAGTTCAACAACAAGGAAACTAACACGAATCAAATAATTCCAAATAAGAAAATGTCAACTAAATATAGGATACCTAAACTTCTTCTAAGGTGGGGCAAATTACGAAGACTATACAATAATTTTAATTAAGGATGAGCATCGGAAAGATAATCATAACCTCAATTAAGACTAAACAATTACAGGAGAAATAATAATGGTTTCAATAAAGAAAAGTAGTTATGAAAGATAGCATGATACTAGAAGAGGTAAAAATCTTCAATTAAGCAAAATAAGAGTCAAATAGGCAATAAGAATGAATCATAAAGCAAGTAATTCCAATTAAAGCATGTAGAGGTGAAACTAGTAAATGGAAGCTCAATCATATCAAGAACAACTTTATACTCAGTGAATACAAGGACCTAATAACTCTAAAAGTCCAAATTTCCACAAATAAGTCTGAACACGCACTCGTCACCTCGCGTACACGGACTACAATCAATATAGAAGACTCAAATCCTAAGGAGAAGTCCCCCACATGAGGTTAGGCAAGATACTTACCTCAATTCGGCCAATTCAATACTTAATTTAGCTTTTCATTTACCAATTCATCTGCGCTCATCTCAATCTAGCCAGAAACGACTTGAATACATCAAACAATGAAAGACAAAATAATTTCAATTAACAAAACTATGATTCTTATACAATTTGCAAAAAGTCAACAAAAGTAAATTCCCCAAGCCCGCACCTCGGAACTCAACAAAATTATGAAAAACTGAATACTCATTCTGATACGATTTCGTCCATACAAAAATTATCTAATTCCGACACCATTTGGTCCCTCAAATCATCATTTTACATTTTTGAAAGATTTCAAAATTTCCCCCCAAATTTTCCTTTAGATTCTCATGAATTTGATGTTAAATCTAAGATATAATCACAATATATAGCTGAAAATTGATTAAAGACACTAATCCAATGATTTGGTATGAAAATCTTCTCTCAAAATTACCCACTCTCGGAGTTAGGGTTCAAAGAATATGAAAAGTGAGCAAAAACTCGAGTTACACAGCTGAAAACAAGCTGCGGATATCGCATTTGCAACCTACTCACAAAAGCAAAGAAATCCTTCGCAATTGCGAACAAGGAAGGTCTGAAAAAGGTCGCATTTGCGACAAAAAGTTCGCAATTGCGACCATACCAGAAGCAGCAGTTTTTCCTGACACGAAAATGAGCATAACTTCCTCATACGATGTCCCAATTCGATGATTCGTTTTGCTATGACTCCGTAATTATGATACACATCTAATGGTTCGATAAAAAATGAATTTGGAGCTCATTTGCTTAATGTGGTATCCTTTATTCCCAAAGAAACGGCTTTGAAACATCAAATAAGAGCGCAATACAACCCGAAACACACCTGAGGCCCCCGGGACCCCGTCTACACATACAAACAAGTCATATAACCTAATACGGACACGCTCGATGTCTCAAATCATATCAAACAACCCCAAAACGACGAATCACACCACGAATCGAGCTATGAACTTCCAAATCTTCCAACTTCGAAAACTTGTGTCGAAACAGATCAAATCAACCCGGAATGATGCCAAATTTTGCAGACAAGTCCAAAATGACATAATTGAGGTGTTCCAACTCTAGGAATCGCATTCCGACCCCAATATCACAGAAGTCAACTATGGGTCAAACTTCTCCATTTTCCAAACTTCAACTTTTCCAACTTTTGCTGAAACCTCAGATTACCCTACGGACCTCCAATCTGAATCCGGACGCACGCCTAAGCCCAAAATCACCATACAAAGCTGTTGATCACCCAAAACCCATTTCGGGGCCGTTTACTCAAAAGTCTAATTCCGAACAAATTCTCACCATTTAAACTTCCAAAACTAGTTTCCTTCTTCCAATTTGACTCTGAATCATCCGTTAACTAAATTTAACCATGCACACAAGTCGACACATATATTATGAAGTTGTTCAAGACCTTACGCTGCCAAACGGAGCTTAAATTCTTAGAACGGCCGGGCGGGTCATTATATCCTCCCCTACTTAAAACCAACATTCGTCCTCGAACGTGCCAAGATTCGCCTCGAAGTCCTCAAGTCACTGAGTGCACACTTCCAACATTCATCGCGAGTGATCCCATGCCACCCCAATCCACATAAATCAGACGACTCCATCTCAACTGAAATTTAGCCTTTCTAGTAATACTAATAAGCCTCAGAACCATAATTCTCACCTTCCATCCATTTCCAAAAGACGTGATTCTAAATCCATACCCGGTATCAGTCTCAATCAGCTGCATCAATTCATGCCAACGCCAATATAGTACAACCTTACAACATGACACATCACACATAGGCCCACGGTAATATTTCTGATCACAATATTTGCCAGAAATCAAATTCAGCACCGGCCATAAGCCTCATATTTAATAGGAACCCGTTTCAAACCTCCACAATGTTGGCGATGATACAATAACCACGAAAGCTACATAACTAAACACCCGAATCACCAAATCTTAGCTAATACCAACGGGCACACACCTCATAAGCTAAAACTCAAGAAGCACAGAACAAAAATGACTAAATATGGAAAGGGAAACACATAAGGGATCTATCAAACAAGCCCTACAAGCACAAATTTTTCTATCAATACTAATCTACAAAACAATCTAACAAGAAAGAATTAAAGCATATAAAAGAATCACAAGGATGTCATACTGATACAACTCCCACCGCGGTACACAGCCCAGTCTCAACACATCAAATCACATGAAATCACGAGGGTCCCGCCCTCCACTCTAAATCACAAGTAGGGTGTACATCAAACCAACTGAAACCTTTCACTAGATCAATTCTGTCAACAAAATTACAACACGTACTGGCTCCCACACCGGTGGAGCATAAAAATCATAGCTCATAGCCAAAAAATACTTAGAAATCACATCAAACCTACCGAAATGGACAACACGAATTTACTACTAGTCTCATAACTCCCCGACAATTACTAGAAACAAACTATAGACATGGTTATCGCTCATAGAACCTTCCAACAGGGTAATCACATAATTAGAGTTCTAATCATAAAACACACCCATAAGTGGAGCAACAAATAGAGGAACTCACCCCGATAAGCAGAGCTGTAATGAACTATGGATAGTGCTCCTCTATAACAAATCGAAACCATACCTGAATGACATTCAGCTGGCGTAGCAGCCTTAAACCTACTATATGAAAAACATCAACGAGGCGAGCCTCCCCCTCTTGGGCGCCCTCTACTCGCCTGAATACCTCGCTATGACACATCGACCCAAAGTCTGGGACAATCTCTCACCATATGGGTAGTATTTCCACACTCAAAGCAGCCTCTCTACTGACGAGGCGGTGGGTACTATGTGGTACGGGTACTCCGAGACCCATGAACACTTGAGTCACTATGCAAAGCCTGAAGCACGAACTGAACTGGCTGACCCACAAAACCTCTACCATGTCGCACCCTGCCTCCAAAATAAGGACCAGCAGATCTCCCCTGTCTACGAGGCCTCCTCTCCTCCTCAAAATCACTCTCTTGATCTCGTCTTCCCTCTCTCTCATGGCCCTGCCTGTCCTCTCTCTCTTTGCCTTTCCTGACCTCTTTCTCCTCTCTATCTGTCGAGCCAGCATGCCCTACACCCTCATAGCAATACTCACAGTCTACTGATACGAAATATCTATCTCCAACTCCAGGGCCATGCTAATCCTGATGCTGGGATAGAGTCCCTCAATGAACCGGCAGACCCTCTCCCGAACAATAGAAACCAAAATCGACGCATGTCTGGCCAAATCACAAAATCTATCGGCGTACTCTGATACTGGCATAGTGCCCTAGCGCAGCTGCTCAAACTCCGCACGCTATGCATGCTGAAGGGACTGAGGTACGAACTCTCTCAAGAACATCTCTGAAAACTGAACCCATGTAAGTGAAACTGACTCGGCCGGGCTACCCAACTCATATGCCCACCACTACTGATAAGCCGCTCCCCTAAGCTGGAACATAGTAAAAGCAACCACATTCATCTCAACAATACCCATAGTGTGGAGAATGCGATGGCACTCCTCCAGAAAACCCTGTGCACTCTCTGAAGCCAAACCACTGAAGGTAGGAGGGTCGTACTTCTTATACCTCTAAAGCCTAAGATGCTCTTCTTCAGATGTTGATGCCCTGACTACGGGCTGAACTGGAACCACAGGCTGTGCTGTTATGATGCCTAGAACCTGACCAACATGAACTTGCTGCTCTGGAGTGTGGGCGGCGGGAGTTTGAGTCCCTCCCCCGGTCTGTGAAGTAGCTGGTGCAGCCGGAATTAACCTCGCCTGAGTTAATATACCAAACATGCTCAGGAACTATGCTAAGGTCTCCTGATGTTCGGGGGTAACAACAGGCACCTCCGGTACCTGCCCCCAGTTGGAGCTACTGGCAGCTCCTCAACAGCTGCTCGGGTAGGTGCTCTAGATGTGGCATATACTCCTCGTCGGCCTCTATCTCTGCCTTCAGCGACCCCTGTACCAGGAGCAGCGTCATCAGTGACTACAGTGTATGTCCTCACCATCTGTGAGAGAATGGAATGATAATAGTTCAGACACCGAGATCAATAAGCTCACACGATAGGAATGAAAGAAGTGAGATTGTCCTAATAGTTCTGTAGCCTCTCGAAGATAAGTACAGATGTCTCCATACCGATCCATAAGACTCTACTAAACTTGCTTATGACTCGTAGCACCAATGAACCTAGAGCTCTGATACCAACTTGTCACGACCCAACTTTCCCTCCATTTGGGTATCGTGATGGCACCTAGTCTTAGGAACTAGGTAAGCCTAACTCATACTGAAATACTACAATAATAAATGAAATTTAACAGTCTTAAGAAGAAATCTCAAAAAAAATTATAATTCCCAAAATCCGGTAGTACAAGTCATAAGCTCTACAGAGTTAGCTACCACTTATATATATAATTGTTCGAATAAGAGTGAAAACAGTTGAATACAAGTAAGAAGGTGACTCCGAAGCCTGCAAACACAGCAACAAGTTTACCTTGAGTCTCCTTAGCAATAATCCGCACAGCTACTAATGATAAGAGTAGCATGAGCACACCACAGCGGTGCCCAGCAAGTATCAAGACTAACCTCGATGGAGTAGTGACGAGGAACAGTCAAGACACCTACCGGTCCAATAAATTCTACAAATATAGGAACAACAGAACATGATGTATATATATAAAGACTACACAAAATGGCTAACTACACTACAATCACAATAAGGGAAGAAAACAACAAGTAACATCGAAAATAAAAAAATAATGCCACAGAAGAGCGAGCGAAAATACAAACCCAAATCCTAAATTCACAATACGGTAAAGGAAAGCAATAACTCAGATCCTACGACAGTGTTCACATCAAGTCTTACCCAACAATTTCCACGAAGTATCGAATCTAAAAAATATTACAGCTCACGAGTCCCAGTACCTGAAATCTAACACTTGGCATCATATGCCCCCATCATACCTCATGGTCATGATGACAACCTACTCGCTAACTAGAGCCACTCTCATATATATAACAAGTAAACGAGGGTGTGCATCTATACTTAGCAAAATCAGGAGGACTTCACATCCAATAGGAGTGTTCAACTACGCGTATGCTTGTGCGAGTGCTTTAACATAGTTCCTACCAGCTAATAAGCATAAGGAAAAGAACGGACGGCACGTAAGATGTTTTCTCACAACATCCATGAGATAAAAATCATACAGGTAAGCATACCACAACACAATATCAAACAGCAAGAACGCCCCCAGGCCATCACAAATCATCACAATCAATCGCTCACATAGCCCACCTTGTCTCGCCACGTGTGCAAATAATAACATAATAAATTTCCGCCTTGTTTCGCCACACGTGCATCATAATGTTCCCACCTTGTTTTGCCACATGCGCAACCCACATATAAGAGTGTGTGTGTGTATATATATATATATACACACACATACTTGTCACGCCGCATGTGCAATATGTCAATAGTAGCAATAACACATCAGAAACCTCGTGCAACCCCATAATAATATCCGCACACAGAAACCTTGTGCATCACAATATCAACAACTACACGACAGAAACCTCGTGCACCACCACAAAAAGTACCACATCAACAATGACAATATATACAAGATCACGACAAGTAAATCAACTCGAGAGCTTTCGATCACAAGGAGACAGTAAAACCAGCTCACAATGAATAACCACAATAGAGAATACTAATGTCACGACCCGGATTTCCCACCATCGGGAGTCGTGATGGCGCCTACTAACAGAGCTAGGCTAGCCAAACCTTAAACATTCTCTGATAAATCTCAACAATATAAATAAACGAAAATCAATTAAACAAGTGCGGAAGACTTTAAACTTAATAAAAATGAAACCAAAAATTGCGGAAGTTCGAAATATATCTCTACCCAGAACCTGGTGTCACTAGCTCACGAACTTCTAAGATTTACTAAATACAACCATTTGAAAGAAATCATAACAGTCTGTTTCGATACAAGAGTTAACAAACTGAATAAAGGTGGAAGAGACTCCGGGCCTGCGGATGTCAGCAAGGCTACCTCAAGAGTCCCTGGACTGAAGGTCTGCTCCCGATCTAGTACTGCTGCGGTCCGAAAGCTGCGTCCTAATCTGTGCAAAAGAAATGCACAGAGTATAGCATCAGCACAACCGACCCCATACGCTGGTAAGTGCCTGGCCTAACCCCGGCGAGGTAGTGACGAGGCTAGACAGGACCTACCACCAATAACCTGTACAGATATATATATGCAATAACAGGAAATACACTAATTTAAACAGTTAAAGAGGGGGGGGAACATGTTGTGGGGTTCTACAGTCTAAATATATAATTTATCGATGTAGAAGTAGAGCTGAACAATAACAACTGATAAGGAGAACATAGGAAGTCTCTACGTACAAAAACAGTACACTCAGTCCATACTCCGTTGCGGCACGCAACCTGATCCTCAACATATATCTTTGTTGCGTCGTGCAACCCGATCCTCAAAAATCAATATCGTTGCGGCGTGCAACCCGATCCTCAACATATATCTCTGTTGTGGCGTGCAACCGCCCGATCCTCAAAAATCAATATCGTTGCGGCGTGCAACCCGATCCTCAATATTCATCAACACCGTTACGGCGTGCAACCCGATCCTCAACATTTAATACCAAGAACTCACCCAACCAACGACCGCAACTCAAGTGCGAGGGGAGTAACAACAATCACAAGAAAATCCCGGCAAGGGAATACAATTAACAATTCAATCATCCCGGCAAGGGAGAGTACAATAAATACTTACGTCCCGACAAGGGACTAATCGCTACACGTTCCACTTTTAATCATCTATTTCTCGGGTAACAATTTCTAGCCCGAGCCAATACTCCAAAAGCCAAACCAATCACAATATATTATGCTTATCAACCCAAGCAAGAAAATGTACCATTAAATTCGAATCCAACACATATAAGACTCACGGTCATGCTAGACTCCGGTGCATAGATAACCGTCACCATGCCTATACACCGTACTCCACATTTAACACGTAGCAAATAATACCCTAATCCTAATCCCTCAAGCCAAAGTTAGAACAAACACTTACCTCGAAGGCTCCAAACTCAACTCACGCCTCTAGAATAGCTTTACCCCTCGAATTCGCCACAAAACCGCTCGAATCTAGCCATAAATTACTCAAATGTATCAACAAATGCTAGTTAAATCAATTTGAATGCATAAGAATGAATTTCCCAAAGTTTTGCCCAAAAATTCCCAAAACGCCACCGGACCCACGTGGTCAAAACCCGAAGTTCGAACCAAAACCCGATCACCCGTTACCCCACGAGTTCATATCTATGATTTGTTTTGAAATCGGACCCCAAATTGAGGTCCAAATCCCCAATTTTAAGAAAACCTAGGTTCTACCCAAAATACCCATTTTTACCCATGAAAAACCTTGATTTTAAGATGAAAACATGATAAATGATGTTAAAGATTGAAGAAATTGAGTAAAAGTTGACTTACAAATGATTTGGAGAAGAGGGAGTTCGTGAAAAATCGCCAATGGGTGTTTGGGTTTTGAAAATATGAAAAATGAAGCTTCAAAACCGTCTAAGTATGAAATGTGCAGGTGCAGATATCGCAATTGCGAAATTGGGTTCGCAATTGCGAACCCAACAGGCTTGGGATTTGTGAGAAATCAGTTCGTATTTGCGAACTATGGCCAGCCCAGGGGTTTTTGCATTTGCGACCAATAACTTCGCATTTGCGAACAACCCCAGTTCCGCTTTTGCGAGGAAAAGATCGCATTTGCGATCCATGCCCAGGTCGCCAGACTTCGCATTTGCGGCCAAAGTCTCGCATTTGCGAGACTCGCATTTGCGAGCTGCGTCTTCGCAATTGCGAAGATCACAGAAGCAACACACCAGATTTTTTTCCCTAAGGCTAAATTGCAACCCAACGCCTATCCAAAACTCATCCGAGCCCTCGGGGCTCCAAACCAAACATGCACACAACCTCAAAAACATTCTACGGACTTACTCGTGCGATCAAGTCGCCAAAATAACATCAAGATCTATGAATTAAGCCTCAAAACACATAATTCTTCTTTCAACTTTCATAAACTTCAAATTTCCCATTTTTAGTCCGAAATACGTCAAACGACGTCCGATTTCGACCAAATTTCACAGAAAGCGCTAAACGCATATTTAAGACTTGTACCGGGCGTCGGAACCAAAATACGAGCCCGATACCTATATTTTATAGCTCATTTTCATTTCCATTTTTCCGTAATAATTCCAAAAAACAATTTAACAGAAAAATTCTTTAACTGGGTTCTGGACCTCAGATTTCGACTTCGGGCACATGCCCGTGTCCCATATTTTTCTACGGACCCTCCGGGACCGTCAAATCACGGATCCGGGTCTGTTTACCCAAAATGTTGACCAAAGTCAACTATATCAATATTAATATCAAAATTCTTTAAATTTTTCACAGAATTCACATATTTTAACATAAACATTTTTCGGCTTCGCGCCAGGACTGCGCACGCAAATCGAGGCAACTAAAAGCGAGGTTTCCAAGGCCTCGGAAGCGCGGAGAAAAAGGGAGAAATACGGTGATGACCCCTTTGGGTCGTCACATTCTCCACCTCTAAAACAACCGTTCGTCCTCGAACGGACAAAAGAAAGAAGTACCTGAGTCAGGAAATAGATGAGGGTAACG
>MU757638.1:28748-39504 GCA_026770625.1 Nicotiana glauca | reverse complement strand
TTGGCATACAACTGACTATCCTTCAGAGTCTGAAGAACCACTCTGAGGTGCTGCTCGTGCTCCTCCTGACTGCGGGAGTACATAATAATATCATCAATAAAGACTATCACGAACAAGTCTAAATAAGGCCTGAACACTCGGTTCATTAACTCCATAAATGCTGCTGGGGCATTGGTCAACCCAAATGACATGACCAAAAACTCATAATGCCCGTACCGAGTGCGAAATTCTGTCTTAGGGATATAAGACGCCCTAATCCTCAGCTGATGATAGCCCGATCTCAAATCTATCTCTGAAAACACCTTCGCACCTTGCAACTGATCAAACAAATCATCAATCCTCGGCAGTGGATACTTGTTCTTTATCGTCACCTTGTTCAACTGCCGGTAATCAATGCACATCCTCATCGATCCATCCTTTTTCTTCACAAATAGAACTGGCGCACCCCAAGGAGAAACACTAGGCCTGATGAAGCCTTTCTTAAGCAAATCTTGCAACTGATCCTTTAACTCCTTCAGCTCTGGCGGGGCCATACGATAAGGCTGGATAGAAATGGGCTGCGTGCCTGGAGCCAGATCAATACAAAAATCAATATCCCTGTCGGGCGGTATACCCGGCAGGTCTAAAGGGAAATCCTCTGGGAACTCCCGAACAATAGGAACTGGGTCAATAGAAGGAACCTCTATGCTGGAATCACGAACATATGCCAAATAAGCTAAACACACCTTCTCGACGATGCGTCGAGCCTTAACATATGAAATAACACTGTGGGTGGCATGTCGTTGGGTCCCTCTCCACTCCAATCGGGACAAATCTGGCAAGGCCAAAGTCACGGTCTTAGCGTGACAATCCAAGATAGCATGATACGGGGACAACTAATCCATCCCCAATGTAACATCGAAATCCACCATGTCTAAAAGCAATAAATCAACTCGGGTCTCAAAACCCTCAAATACTACTACACAGGAACGATGAACTCGGTCGACCACTATAGAATCACCCACTGGTGATACATATACAGGGATACCCAAAGTATCACTAGGCATAGCCAAGTAGGGTGCAAAATAGGACGACACATATGAATACGTAGATCCAGGGTCAAATAGCACTGAAACATCCCTATCACAGACCAGAATAGTACCTGTAATAACAACATCGGAAGACTCTACCTCTGGCCTGGCTGGCAAAGCATAACACCGGGGCTGGGCCCCACCTCCCTGAACCACATCTCTAGGATGATCAACTACTGGCTGACCTCTGCCTCTGCCGGTGTGAGATTCACCTCTACGGTCCCTACCTCCACCTCTATGATCCCCACCCCCGCCTCTAGCTGCCTGGGTGGCCGGTGGATGGCGGCCGGTGGATCACCTGCTGCCTGAATCATGGGACGATGGCCCTGCTGCTGCGACCGAGTACCTCTCAACCTCGGGCAATATCTCCTGATGTGACTGAGATCTCCACACTCATAACACCCATCTAAATGCGGCAACTGAGAAAACTGGGACTGACCCTGCCGCCTTGAATGACCTCCTCGAAAGCTCTAAAGTGGGGGTGCACTGAGAGGATGCTGATCTGAATGATACTGTTGGGAACCACTGCTGCCTGGAGTACCATGAGAAACCTGAAGAGCTGACTGAAAGTGCCTCGGTGAATGAACTCTACCATAGGAATCCCTACCTCTAGACGAGGTACCACTGAACCTACCAGAATGACGAGGCCTTTTATCCGACATCTGACCACCTCCCCGTGAGAGGGCCATCTCAACACTGCGGGCTGCATTGGCCGCCTCCTGAAAGGAAATATCACTACCTACTCCCATGGCCATCTGGAGACGGATCGGCTGAATCAATCCATCAATAAACCTCAGGACTCTCTCTCACTCTGTGGGGAGTATCACAACCGCATGGCATGCCAAATCAACGAATCTAGTCTCATACTGTGTAACTGTCATGGAGCCCTGCTGGAGGCGCTCAAGCTGCCTACGAAGCGCCTCCCGCTGAGTGATGGGGAGAAACTTCTCCAAGAATAACTTCGCGAACTGATCCCATGTCAAAGCTGGAGACCCTGCTGGTCTAGATAAGCAAAAATCTCTCCACCAAGTCTTGGTGGATCCTGGAAGCCGGAATGTGCAAAAATCAACCCCATTGGTCTCCACTATACCGATGGTCCTGAGAATCTCATGACAGCTGAATAGAAAATCCTGTGGATCCTCTGATGAAGCACCGCTGAAAGTGGTGGTGAAAAGCTTGGAGAACCGATCAAGTCTCCACAAAGCATCTGAAGACATAGCCGCTCCATCGCTGGCCTGAGCTGTAATACCGGTCTGAGCTGCCACTGCTGGCTGAACCACTGGGACATGAGTCTGGGGAGCTATCTGCTCTGGAGTACGCATAACAGGAGTCTGAAACCCTCCTCCAGCCTAAGAAGTGGCTGGGGCTACTGGCAGCAAACCCGCTCTAGCGACACTATCCATAAAGCCTGCCAATCTGACTAGAGCATCCTGAATATCTAGGGTGAACATGACCCATCCTGGGACCTGATCTGCGCCCACTGGAGCTGTTGGGGCTGTAACCTCCTCATCATAGTCAATATGAGGCTCCACCTCTAGAACTGCTGCCCGAGGCTGAGCTCTGCCCCTGCCTCGGCCTCTGCCCCTCGCAGGAGCTGCTACACGGTAGAAGAAGAAGCACGCGTTCTCGCCATCTGCGAATGAACAGAGTAGAAAGACAATCAGTATTTGAGAAATAGAATCGCACGACAAGAAAGAACAAAGTGAAAATTTTCCTAACTCTGTAGCCTCTGGGGATAAATACAGACGTCTCCGTACTGATCCCTCAGACTCTACCTAGTTTGTCCGTGAGCAACGAGACCTATGCAACCTAGAGCTCTGATACCAACTTATCACGACCCGAATTTTCCACCATCGGGAGTCGTGATGGCGCCTACTAATGGAGCTAGGCCAGCCAAACCTTAAACATTCTCTGATAAATCTCAACAATATAAATAAACGAAAATCAATTAAACAAGTGCGGAAGACTTTAAACTTAATAAAAATGAAACCAAAAATTGCGGAAGTTCGAAACATATCTCTACCCAGAACATGGTGTCACTAGCTCACGAACTTCTAAGATTTTCTAAATACAACCGTCTGAAAGAAATCATAACAGTCTGTTTCGATACAAGAGTTAACAAACTGAATAAAGGTGGAAGAGACTCCGGGCCTGCGGACGTCAGCAAGGCTACCTCAAGAGTACCTGGACTGAAGGTCTGCTCCCGATCTAGTACTGCTGCGGTCCGAAAGCTGCGTCCTGATTTGTGCAAAAGAAATGCACAGAGTATAGCATCAGCACAACCGACCCCATGTGTTGGTAAGTGCCTGGCCTAACCTCGACGAGGTAGTGACGAGGCTAGACAGGACCTACCACTAATAACATGTACATATATATATATATATATATATGCAATAACATGAAATACACTAATTTAAACAGTTAAAGAGGGGCGGGGGAAAACATGCTGTGGGGTCCTACAGTCTAAATATATAAATTATCGATGTAGAAGTAGAGCTGAACAATAACAACTGATAAGGAGAACACAGGAAGTCTCTACGTACGAACACAGTACACTCAGTCCATACTCCGTTGCGGCGCGCGACCCGATCCTCAACATATATCTCCGTTGCGGCGTGCAACTCGATCCTCAACAATCAATACCATTGCGGCATGCAACCCGATCCTCAATATTCATCAACACCGTTGCGGCGTGCAACCCGATCCTCAACATTTGATACCAAGAACTCACCCAACCAACGACGGCAACTCAAGTGCGAGGGGAGTAACAATAATCACAAGAAAATCCCGGCAAGGGAATACAATTAACAATTCAATCATCCCGACAAGGGAGAGTACAATAAATACTTACGTACCGACAAGGGACTAATCGCTACACGTTCCACTTTTAATCATCTATTTCTCAGGTAACAATTTCTAGACCGAGCCAATGATCCAAAAGCCAAACCAATCACAATATATTATGCTTATCAACCCAAGCAAGAAAATGTACCATTAAATCCGAATCCAACACATATAAGACTCACGATCATGCTAGACTACGGTGCATAGATAACCGTCACCATGCCTATACACCGTACTCCAGATTTAGCACGTAGCAAATAATACCCTAATCCTAATCCCTCAAGCCAAAGTTAGAACAAACACTTACCTCGAAAGCTCCAAACTCAACTCACGCCTCTAGAATAGATTTACCCCTCGAATTCGCCACAAAACCGCTCGAATCTAGTCATAAATTACTCAAATGTATCAGCAAAAGATAGTTAAATCAATTTGAATGCATAAGAATGAATTTCCCAAAGTTTTGCCCAAAAATTCCCAAAATGCCCCCGGACCCACGTGGTCAAAACCCGAAGTTCGAACCAAAACCCGGTCACCCGTTACCCCACGAGTTCATATCTATGATTTGTTTTGAAATCGGACCCCAAATTGAGGTCCAAATCCCTAATTTTATGAAAACCTAGGTTCTACCCAAAATACTCATTTTTACCCATGAAAAACCTTGATTTTAAGATGAAAACATGATAAATGATGTTAAAGATTGAAGAAATTGAGTAAAAGTTTACTTACAAATGATATGGAGAAGAGGGAGTTCGTGAAAAATCGCCAATGGGTGTTTGGGTTTTGAAAATATGAAAAATGAAGCTTCAAAATCGTCTAAGTATGAAATGTTCAGGTGCAGATATCGCAATTGCGAAACTGGGTTCGCAATTGCGAACCCAACAGGCTTGGGATTTGCGAGAAATCAGTTCGCATTTGCGAACTATGGCCAGCCCAGGGGTTTTCGCATTTGCGACCAATAACTTCGCATTTGCGAACAACCCCAGTTCCGCTTTTGCGAGGAAAAGATCGCATTTGCGATCCAAGCCCAGGTCGCCAGACTTCGCATTTGTGGCCAAAGTCTCGCATTTGCGAGCTGCTTCTTCGCAATTGCGAAGATCACAGAAGCAACACACCAGATTTTTTTTCCTAAGGCTAAAATGCAACCCAACGCCTATCCAAAACTCACCCGAGCCCTCGGGGCTCCAAACCAAACATGCACACAACCTCAAAAACATCCTACAGACTTACTCGTGCGATCAAGTCGTCAAAATAACATCAAGATCTATGAATTAAGCCTCAAAATACATAATTCTTCTTTCAACTTTCATAAACTTCAAATTTCCCATTTTTAGTCTGAAACACGTCAAACGACGTCCGATTTCGACCAAATTTCACAGAAAGCGCTTAATGCATATTTAAGACTTGTACCGGGCGTCGGAACCAAAATACGAGCCCGATACCTATATTTTCTAGCTCATTTTCATTTCCATTTTTCCGTAATAATTCCAGAAAACAATTTAACAGAAAAATTCTTTTACCTGGGTTTTGGACCTCGGATTTCGACTCCGGGCACATGCCCGAGTCCCATATTTTTCTACGGACCCTCCGGGACCGTCAAATCACGGATCCGGGTCCGTTTACCCAAAATGTTGACCAAAGTCAGCTATATCAATATTAATATCAAAATTCTTCAAATTTTTCACAGAATTCACATATTTTAACATAAAAAATTTCCGGCTTCGCTCCCGGACTGCGCACGCAAATCGAAGCAACTAAAAGTAAGGTTTCCAAGGCCTCGGAAGTGCGGAAAAAAGGGAAAAATACGGTGATGACCCCTTTGGGTCGTCACAACTAAGTGTAATAAGAACAACTCAACAAGGGAGAAAATAATGTGAAGCAACGATCCCACAATATGTAGTTCAACGACGAGGAGCTAACACGAATCAAGTAATTCCAAATAAAGAAATGTCAACTAAATATAGGATACCTAAACTTCTTTTAAGGTGGGGCAAATTACGAAGAATATACAACAATTTTAATTAAGGATGAGCAGTGGGAAGATAATCATAAACTCAATTATGACTAAACAATTACAGGAGAGATAATAATGGTTTCAATAAAGACAAGCAGTTATGAAAGATAGCATGATAATAGAAGAGGTAAAAATATTCAATTAAGCAAAATAAGAGTCAAATAGGCAACAAGAATAAATCATAAAGCAATTAATTCCAATTAAAGTATGTAGAGATGAAACTAGTAAATGGAAGCTCAATCATATCAAGAACAACTTCATACTTAATGAATACAAGGACCTAAGAACTCTAAAAGGCCAACTTTCTATAAATAAGTCCAAAGACGCACTCGTCGCCTTGCGTACATGGACTACGATCAACATAGAAGACTCAAATCCTAAGGGAAGTCCCCCACACGAGGTTAGGCAAGATACTTACCTCAATCCGGTCAATTCAATACTCAATTTAGATTTTCCTTTACCAATTCATCAACGCTCGGCTCAATCTAGCCAGAAACGACTTAAATACATCAAACAATGCAAGAGAAAATAATTTCAATTAACAAAATTATGATTCTTATACAATTTGTAAAAAGTCAACAAAAGTTAACTCCCCGAGCCCGCACCTCGAAACCCGATAAAATTTTCAAAAAATGGTACTCATTCCGATACGAGTTCATCCATACAAAAATTATCTAATTCCGACAACATTTGGTCCCTCAAATACATTTTTGAAAGATTTCACAATTTTTACCCAAATTTTCCTTTAGATTCTCATGAATTTGATGTCAAATCTAAGATATAATCTTATAAAGTTGGAAATTGATTAGAGACACTAACCCAATGATTTGGTATGAAAATCTTCTATCAAAATCGTCCACTCTCGGAGTTAGGGTTCAAAGAATATGAAAAATGAGCAAAAATTCGAGTTACACAGCTGAAAACAAGTTGCAGATGTCGCATTTGTGACCCACTTGCAAAAAAGAAGAAATCCTTCACAATTACAAACAAGGAGGGCTGGAAAAGGTCTCATTTGCGACAAAAAGTTTGCAATTGTGAACTGGGAATCGCAATTGCGATGGATATGTTTACAATTGCGACCATGTCAGAAGCAGCAGTTTTTTCCGACACAAAAATAAGCATAACTTCCTCATACGATGTCCAAATTCGATGATTCATTTTGATATGGCTCCGTAATTACGATAAAGATCTAATGGTTCAATAAAAAATGAATTTGGAGCTCATATTCTTAATGTAGTACCCTTTATTCCCAAAGAAACTACATTGAAACATCAAATAAGAGCGCAATACAACCTGAAACACACCCGAGGCCCTCGGGACCCCGTCTATACACACAAATAAGTCATATAACCTAACACGGACTCGCTCGAGGTATAAAATCATATCAAACAATGCGAAAACGGCGAATCACATCACGAATCGAGCTATGAACTTCCAAATCTTCCAACTTCAAAAAGTTGTGCCGAAACCGATCAAATCAACCCGGAACGACGCCAAATTTTGGAAACAAGTCCAAAATAACATAACGGAGATGTTCCAACTCTTAGAATCGCATTACAATCCCGATATCACAAAATTCAACTATGGTCAAACTTCAACTTTTCCAACTTTTGCCGAAATGCCTCAAATTATTACGGACTTTTAATCTGAATCCGGATGCAAGCCTAAGTCCAAAATTACCATACGAAGTTGTTGAGATCACCCAAAAACCATTCCAGGGTCGTTTACTCAAAAGTCCAATTCCGATCAAATTCTCACGATTTAAACTTCCAAAACTAGTTTCCTTCTTTCAATTTGACTCTGAATCATCCGTTAACTGAATTTAACTATGCACGCAAATTGATACACATATATGAAGCTGTTCAAGACCTTATGCTACCGAACGGAGCTTAAATTCTCAAAACGACTGGCCAGTCGTTACACACCATTAGGAAGTTTGGCAATCAACAAGCTTCAAGGTGTAATTGCTGCAATACTCCACAATGTGAAAGCTTGCATCATGTCTTCATTGATAGTGATACTGCTAGGGAATTATGGACATTCTTTGGAAATCCTCTGGGAATCCGGCATCACTCTACTTCCGTTAGTAGTGTACTCACTCAATGGTGGCAGAGGAAACCAAGAATATGGTCCATAAGATGACTCTACACATCCTCCCTGTTACTATCTGTTGGGAATTATGGAGAAGCTATACTTCTTGCAAGTTTGGAGATGGAAAGAAATTTGTCCGATACAATATGAAGTTGCAACGAGGTATAAAAATTGTGAGATGATTGAGCGTATGAAACCTATTCCATTATGGAAAAGTGTGCTATGGGAGATGCCTCCTCATGGTAAATTGAAGTTGAATACAGACAAAACTTTAACTGGCATAATGGGAAAGCAGGGATCGGATGAATTCTTAGAGATGAAAAAGGAGGTTTTGTCATTGCCTTCTCGATTCCTATTTACAGTAATAGCAGCAGTGGGGCAGAATTGAAGACCATCAAATTTGGGCGTGAATGGTGCAAAAACAACAGAATTTAGAACTTCATGGTGGAAATAGACTCGATGGTGATCTGGGACATGTTGCAAAGCAAAAATCTAGACAATAACAAGCTTAAAAAAAGGTTGAGGACCTCATTGATATCTTGGAAAAGAGCAATGCAACTATCAGTCATCGCTTTCGTGAAGCAAATCAGGTGGCAGATTGGTTCGCAAAAGAAGCCATCACAGCCATTGCATGCATCATCCATACTAATTTCCGTCAATGTCCAAGGGTGGCTAAGGGGCCTTTCTTCATGGATATGTGACAGGTTCCTTCTTTAGAATTAGATATGAAAAATTCAATTTTTTTTGCAAGTTAATTCTGTGAATAGTGAGACAAAATGGTTTAACATGTATTTTTGCCCATAGACTCTTCCTCTCTCAATGTAGAAAAGGTTTCCAAGAGGTAAGGTTTTATGTCCCCCTCAGTTGTACTTTTTTGTTTATATAATAGACAAGGTAGGGGTCTAGTCAAATCCCCAGCACCACAGGAAATGAAAACCTGGGTGATTGGCTTTTAATTAAAAAAAAAATGCATTAGAATGTAAGTTAAAGTTAATGTAAGATGACATTATTAATATTAGTAATATTTTTGCTCACAAATCAGATGATATTGTTTTAAACTAATAAAATAATGAATTTTCTTGAGTTGTTTTTTGAAAACCCTTTGAACTGGAAAGTTAAAATACAAAATAGTTACGAGAATTCCACTTTTTGCTAGAAAAGGAACATACGTGAGTAGACAAACTTTTTAGTATCTAATCCTTCCACGAAATTTGGACAGCCTTGGTAATTGGGGATTAAATATGGTTCATTAACGAGAATTAGAATCATCGTTCAATCTTTAAAGATAATTAATTCCCAAGTTTGGTAAAAATAAATATTTCAGCAGGTACAGGTTTTCCAACAAATTGAAAATGAAATTCCTAAACGTGAAAGAATAAACCAAAGGCAAGCAATCTCATATTTGAGACGCTCAACACACAACACTACTCCCTTGACACGTCAATGTGCATTGGTTGACCTTGAACATATATTCTTTTAGAACCTTCCACTTCCCCTTTTCATGTTTTTATTGAAAATAAAATCTTAATTCTTTTTAGAATACTCATAAACCAACTGTTCCGATTCTCCAAAATTTGGAAAACATTACTTTAGAAACAATTCCAATTATAGAAAGGTGTTAAGCTATGTGCAGACACTATTTTTTAATATTTTCAATATTATTTAACGTTAAATACCAGTAATAATATGTATGTTATCATTTGATAAGTACTTATCAGAAGGTATATATAATTATTTTTAGACCGTTAATATATAGAATTTATAACCTATTTCGCCAAATTTCTAAAATTTGCTTATTTAAAAAAAATTACTAGAAGTATTTTTCAAAAAATTATTTTTAGAGAGTAGCAACTTAAGTTTGACTAATCAATTTGAAACTACTTTTGCCAATATTAGAGCAACAATGTGTATTTGGCCAAACTCCGAAATATTCAACTTCTAAAAAAATCTATTGTTACTCAAAATACTTATTTTTTCCCTAAGCTTGGCCAAGTATGTAATTGTTAAAAACAAATTTGTATTTTCAGACGCTTTGCTTCCCCCCCCCCCAACCCCACTCCACCTGTCACGATCCGATTTCATTGCAGGTAATGATGGCGCCCAACGCCATTATCAGGCAAGCCAGCTCTATGTGTTAGTGAAATTCTCGTTTTACTTTACCAAAATAGTTTCGACAATTTGATCATTAAATGAATCAAAAATAGATGATAATCGGCAACGTGTGATAATAATTATACAAACCAAAAGAATAGTCTACTAATGTGTGTGCCAGCACTTAGTGTCACAAGTAAATAGGCATCTAGTAGAATACACAAAAGAATAAATCTATCCTACTGTCTAAACTAGAATAGACAACCAAAAGTACAGAGAGACTCCATCACGCTGCTGAACAGCATAGGAAAGGAGCAGCTCACCGTGCAATCTCGGGACTCTATCAAGAATGCGCACCAGACTGATAGCCAGATGTACTAGGGGTGTGTATTCGAATCGATTTATCGATAAATCGAATCGATTATTTGTTATCGAAATCAAAATCGAAAAAATTGAAACCTTATTGAAGCGATAACGATAAGCATATGTACAAATCGATAATCGATAATGGTCAAAATCGAATCGATAAATCAAATGCACACCCCTAGACTGTAGACACTTGTTAAATGAGTAATTACCTATTTATGTAGATTAATATAACATACAGAATGTATATATATTCCGCTACTATTTTGAAAGCGGCTATACA
>MU757638.1:0-28267 GCA_026770625.1 Nicotiana glauca | reverse complement strand
TGGTGTAATCGATAACCGAATCGATAAGCCCCCAAAATCGATAAATTGAAATCGAAAAAATCGAAACCTTATTGAAACGATAACGATAAGCATATGTACAAATTGATAATCGATAAGTAATTATCGATAAGGGTCAAAATCGAATCGATAAATCGAATGCACACCTCTAGATGTACCTGCCTCAGATCCTGTACAATTAGGTACAGAAGCGTAGTATAAGTATATAAACAACATGTACCCAGCAAATATCCAGTCTAACCTCGAAGAAGTAGTGACGAGGGGTCGACTTGATACTTATTAAGGTCAATATCAATAATAATTTAAGATTTCACTAAGCATGGATCACATAGGCATAATAACAAGCTCAGAGTTTATAGAGATCGATATAAATCAGTTACAGTCATGTCTTATATAATTTCAATTCAAGGCATTTATTCGAGTAAGTCAAGAATAATATTTCACATAAATGTCATGCGCACATTATGTCGAGGTCGTACGGTCCAGTCCAATATGAAAGGAAATGTGCACTGCCAGAGGATCGAATGGTGCAAACCATAGATGCATCTATTTTTACCGAGGCGATCGGCCCAAACCACAATAATATCAATTATCATCAAGAAGACACATAAGTCACATTCATAGTCAAATAAATTCATACAAGATGTCAAGTAAGTGCATACGTTCTTATACATTTATTTCCAACCCCTAACATGCCCTAAGTGATCTTATTAACGTGAAAGGATATAGACAATTACAATATAGCATGATACGGGTCTTAAGCCACCCGGACAATAAACATAATAGTAACTACGCATAGACTCTCGTCACCTTGTGCGTACGTAGCCTCCCCCCACAATTAGCAACACATAATTAATTAACTCACCTATGGAGACAATTCCCTCTTACAAGGTTAGAAAGGAGACTCACCTCGCTCCAAAGCATACTTTCCGGTCCAAACTTAAGCCCAAACCCTCAATTTGGTGCCAAACACTTCAAAAGTATCTAAATAGCGTATAAAGCAATCAATATAGGCTTAAAAGTTCATATCCCAACCACTAGGGTGATTCCCTAATTCAAATTACAAGATTCCTAGAATTCAACCGGGCCCACATGCCCGGATTTCAAAATTTTTTGAAGAAAGTTGTTACCCATATCCTAAGGATCAATAATATATAACTTCTACCTCATTCCATAACAAATTTCGTGGTTTAGTCTTGTTTTTATCAAAAACCTAGGTTTTACTCAAATCCCATAATTTTTACTACTTTTTGTGTGTTAATCTACCCAAAACTCAAGTATTAAACTCACATTAAGTAGAAATAACTTACCTCACAATGCTAGGTTGAAATCCCCTCTTTGAAAGCTCCCTAATCGCCCAAGTGTAAAGGTGAAATGAAGTAAATGGCCTAAGTCCCGTTTTTAAAAGCTGTGTCCAGGTCTCTGATGTCGCATTTGCAACATCAGGTTCGCAAATTCGAAGTCGCAATTGCGACAAAAGGATAGCAATTGCGAAATGGCCCCCCTCCTGCCTTGATCGCAAATGCGATATTGGGGTCGCATATGCGAAGAAAATGTCGCAAATGCAACAACTTCCCCCAGCTTGGCTTCATCGTAGATGCGATTATTTCCTCGTAAATGCGAGGTTCGAAATTGTGAACGTTTCCTCGCATTGTCGAGGCCTGCAACACTGTACAGAAACACCAGAAAACTGGGGTGTTTTTTCACCCCTAATGCATGTCCGAAACTCACCCGAGCCCTCGGGGCTCTACTTCGAACACCCACCCAAGTCCAACAACATTGTACAAACTTGCTCGACGATCAAATCGCCGAAATAACATTTAAAACTACGAATTCAACTCCGAAACGCATGAAATCCTTAAGAGCACTCAAAATTCTTATTTTTACAACCGGGCGTCTGAATCATATCAAATCAGTTTCGTTTCTCACCAAATCTTACAGACAAGACTTAAATATATATTGGACTTGTACTGGGCTCCGGGACCAACATACGGGCGTGATACCAACATGATCAAACATTATTAAATTCTTTAAATCCTTAGAATTTTAGTTTAATAATTTCTAACAAAAAATTCATTACTTGGGCTAGGGACCTCGAAATTCGATTCCGGGCATACGCCCAAGTCCCATATTTTCCTACGGCCCCTCCGGGATCGTCAAAAGGCAAGTCCGGGTCCGTTTACTAAAAATATTGACCAAAGTCAAACTTGGCCTTTTAAGCCAACCTTAAGGAACTAAGTGTTCCGATTGAAACTCTTCCAAATCCCGAACCAACTATCCTCGTAAGTCGTAAATCAGTTAAAGCAAGTACGGAAAGTCCTATTTAGGGGAACGGGGTTCTAGAAAGACAAACGACCAGTCGAGTCGTTACATTTTTGACCTCTTAAACAAACGTTCGTCCTCGAACGGACATAGAAAAGTACCTGAACTAGGGAAAATATGGGGATATCTGCTCCGCATATCCTCCTCGGACTCCCAGGTCGCCTCCTCGACTGGTTGGCCTCTCCACTACCTTTACTACAGAAATCCTCTTGGATCTCAACTGGCGCTCCTGTCTATCAACAATGGCAACTGGCTCCTCCTCATAGCCCAAATTCTCGTCTAGCTGAATAGTGCTGAAGTCTAGCACATAGGACAGGTCAGCGTGATACCTCCAAAGCATAGATACGTGAAGAACTGGATGAACTCCTGACAGGGTGGGAGGTAAAGCGAGCTCATAAGAAACCTCCCTAACTCGCCTCAACGCCTCAACGCCTCAAATGGGCCTATGAACCTGGGGTTCAGCTTGCCCTTCCTCCCGAATCTCATAATCCCCTTCATCGCTGAGACTTTCAAGAGAACCTTCTCACCGACCATGAATGATACATCACGCGCCTTCTGATCCGCATAACTCTCTGTCTGGACTGTGCTGAGCGAATCCTTTCCTGAATCAACCTTACCTTTTCCAAGGCATTTCTCACCAAGTATGTACCGAACAACTTAGCCTCACCAGGCTCAAACCACCCGATAGGAGAAAGACATCGCCGACCATATAAAGCCTCAAATGGAGCCATCTCGATCCTGGACTTATAGTTGTTGTTGTAAGCAAACTCAGCTAAGGGTAAGAACAGATCCCACTACCGTCCAAAGTCAATCACACATGCTCTAAGCATGTCCTCCAAAATCTGAATTATCCACTCCGACTATTTGTCAGTCTGAGGATGGAATGATGTACTGAGCTCCACACGGGTCCTCAACTCACTCTGAATGGCTCTCCAGAAATGGGAAGTAAACTAAGGGCCTCTATCTGATATGATGGAAATAGGCACACCGTGCAACCGGACTATCTCCCGAATATAGATCTGAGCCAACCTCTCTGAAGAATAAGTAGTCACAATCAGAATGAAGTGTGCCGACTTAGTCAACCTGTCAACAATGACCTATACTGCATCAAACTTCCGCAAGGTCCGAGGCAACCCAACTACGAAGTCCATAGTAATGCGCTCCCACTTCCACTCAGGGATAGGCATCTGCTGAAGTAGGCCACCTGGCCTCTTGTGTTCATACTTAACCTGCTGGCAATTCAAATACCTAGCCACAAACTAAACTATGTCTTTCTTCATCTGTCGCCACTAATAATGTTGTCTCAAGTCACGATACATCTTCGTAGCACTTGGGTGAATAGAATACCGTGAACTATGTGCCTTCGCTAGAATCCTTTCCCTCAAGCCATCAACATTAGGAACACATAGGCGAACCTGGAGTCGTAGGACACCATCCTCTCCAATAAGAACCTCCTTGTCACTACCCCGTAGCACCGTCTCCCTGAGAATTGCTAAATGCGGGTCATCAAACTGTCGGGCCTTAATCTCCCATAATAATGAAGACTGAGCAACAACACACGGGAGGACTCGACTAGGCTCTAAAATATCCAACCTCACAAGTTTGTTAGCCAAGGACTGAATGTCCAAGGTTAGTGGCCTCTCCTCTACTGGAATGAATGCCAAGTTGCCCATACTCTCTGCTTTCCTGCTTAAGGCATCCGCGACCACATTTGCCTTGCCCGGATGATATAGAATGGTGATGTCATAGTCCTTTAGTATCTCAAGCCACCTACGCTGCCTCAAGTTGAGATCCCTCTGCTTGGACAAGTGCTGTAAGCTGCGATGATCTGTGTAAACCTCACATGACGCCCCATACAGATAATGCCTCCATATTTTTAGAGCATGAACAATCACCGCCAACTCTAGATCGTGCACAGGATAATTCTTCTCATAAATCTTCAGGTGACGTGAAGCATATGCAATGACTCGCCCCTTCTGCATCAATACACAACCCAAGCCAACGCGTGAAGCGTCGCAATATACCGTATACACCCCTTAACCAGAAGGCAACACAACAACTGGTGTTGTAGTAAAAGTCGTCTTGAGCTTCTGAAAGCTCTTCTTGCAATCATCAGACCAATGGAAAGGAGCACCCTTCTAGGTCAATCTAGTCAAAGGTGATGCAATAGATGAAAAGTCCTGCACGAATTGCCGGTAATAACCAGAAAACTCCTGATCTCGATCACTGAAGTAGGACATGGCCAACTCTGAACTGCCTTAATCTTCTTGGAATCCACCTTAATACCCTCTCCTGACACAATATGCCCCAAGAATGCCACTGACTCTAGCCAAAACTCACACTTAAGCGACGTGAGTATATAAAGATGTCATCAATGAAGACGATGACAAAGGAATCAAAATAAGGTCTGAACACCCTGTTCATCAAGTCCATAAATGCCGCTGGGGCATTGGTCAAGCCAAAGGACATCACCAAAAAGCAGTCTTCGGAACATCTGAGTCCCGAATCTTCAACTGATGGTCCCTGACCTCAAGTCAATATTAGAAAACACCCTAGAACCCTGCAACTGGTCGAATAAATCATCAATGTGCGACAACAGGTACTTATTCTTGATGGTAGCCTTCAACTGGCGGTAGTCAATGCACGTCCGCATGGTACCATCCTTCTTCTTCACAAACAACACTGGTGCACCCCAAGGTGACACACTAGGTCTAACAAACCCCTTAGCCAACAACTCCTCAAGCTGCTCCTTCAACTCCTTCGGAGCCATACTGTATGGTGGAATGAATATAGGTTGGGTACCTGGGGCCAAATCGATAAAGAAATTAATATCACAATCCGGTGGCATGCCAGGATGGTCAGAAGGAAACACATCGGTGAACTCCCGAACTACTGGAACTGATTCAATCGCCAGGGACTCTACGGTGGTGTCCCGAACATAAGCTAGATAAGCTAAACACTTCTTCTCGACCATATGTCGAGCCTTCAGAAAAGAAATAACCCGGCTAGATATATCAACTGAGGAACCCTTCCACTCTAACCTTGGAAACCCTTGTTTGCTAATGTAACAGTATTGGCATGGAAATCTAGGACGGCGTGATATAGAGATAACCAGTCCATGCCTAGGATGACCTCAAAGTCGGTCATGTCAAGCAACGGGAGATTCGCTCTAGTCTCGAGACCGCAAAATGTGACCACACAGGACTAATAGACCCGTTCCATAACCATAGAATCACCCACAGGGGTGGACACATAAACAAGGAGTTCCCAAAGGCTCACGAGGAATAACCAGGAAACGTGTAAATAGAGATGACACATATGAATAGGTAGACCCCGGATCAAATAGCCCAAAAGCATAGCTCAATGGTTAAAGGGGAGCACAAACCCCTACCACTCAGGCTCCTGGTCATGCAGCTGCAGTGTATCAGACCCCGGGTGCACTACCCGCAGATGGGGCTCAGCCAGTTGCTGCAGTAGTGCCCGAGCCTAGACCTCCTACTTTGATCGCAAATGCGATACCGGGCCGCAAATGCGGACCCTGTTGGGTTTGCAAATGCAAAGAAAATATCGTAAATGCGACATTAGAGGCCGGGACACAGCTTTTAAAAATGGGACTTAGGCCATTTATTTCATTTCACCTCTACACTTGGGTGATTTGGGAGCTTTCAAAGAGGGAATTTCAAACTAGCATTGTGAGGTAAGTTATTTCTACTTAATGGGAGTTTAATACTTGGGTTTTGGGTAGATTAATACACAAAAATTAGTAAAAATTATGGGATTTGAGTAAAACCTATGGTTTTGATAAAAACATGACTTAACCACGAAATTTGTTATGGAATAAGGTAGAAATTATATATTATTAATCTTTAGAATATGGGTAACAACTTTCTTCAAAAAATTTCGGAATCCGGGCACGTGGGCCCGGGGTCGAATTTTAGGAATCTTGTAATTTGGATTGGGGAATCACCCTAGTGGTTGTGATATGAACTTTAAAGCCTATATTGATTGGTTTCTACACTATTTAGATAGTTTTAAAGTATTTGTCACCAAATTGGGGGTTTGGGCTTAAGCTTGGACCGGAAAGTACGCTTTGGAGCGAGGTGAGTCTCCTTTATAACCTTATAAGAGGGAATTGTCCTCATAGGTGAGTTAATTAATCATGTTGCTAATTGTGGTGGGGGGAGGGGAGATACGTATGCACGAGGTGACAAGAGTCCGTGCGTAGCTACTATTATGTTAACTTCTGGGTAGCTTAGGACCCATATCATGCTATATTGAAATTGTCTATATCCTTTCCCATTAGGGCATGTTAGAGGTAGGAAATAAATGTATACTTGACATCTTGTATGAATTTATTTGACTATGAATGCGCCTTATGTGCCTCCTTGATAATAATTGATATTATTATGGATCGGGCCGATCGCCTTGGTAGAAATAGATGCATCTATAGTTCGCTCCATTCGATCCTCTAGCAGTGTACATTTCCTTTCATATTGGACGGGCCGTACGACCTCGACATAATGTGCGCATAACATCTATGTGAAATCTTATTCTTGACTTACTCGAATAAATGCCTTGAATTGAAATTATATAAGACATGACTGTAACTGATTTATATCGATCTCTGTAAACTCTAAGCTTGTTATTATGCCTATGTTATCCATGCTTAGTGAAATCTTAGAATATTATTGGTATTGACCTTAGAAAGTGTCAAGTTGACCCCTCGTCACTACTTCTTCGAGTTTAGACTGGATACTTGCTGGGTACATTTTGTTTATGTACTCATACTGTGCTTCTATACTTAATTGTACATGATCTGAGGCAGGTACATCTGGCTATCAGTCTGGTGCGCATTCTTGATAGAGTCCTGAGATTCCATGGTAAGCTGCTCTTTTCCTATGCCGTTCAACAGCGTGATAGAGTCTCTCTGTACTTTTGGCTGTCTATTCTAGTTTAGACAGTAGGATATATTTATTCTTTTATGTATTATACTAGATGCCCATTTACTTGTGACACCAGGTCCTGGAACACACATTAGTAGACTATTCTTTTGGTTTGTATAATTATTACCGCACGTTGCCGATTATCATCTATTTTTGATTCAAATGATCAAACTGTCGAAACTGTTTTGGTAAAGTAAAGCGAGAATTTCACTAACACGTAAAGTTGGCTTGCCTGACAATGGCGTTAGGCGCCATCATGACCTGCAATGAAATCAGGTCGTGACAACATGGTATCATAGCCGACTCTCGACCAGTACGATAGGTGGGTACCCCCAACAAGGACGTTGTTCCTTGTTGGTAGGGTGAGTGCAGTGGGACTGTAGCTCATAGGAATCCCACATCGGAAAGGAGAGGGAGAGTCCTGGGCTATATTAGTAAGCTTGGGACTTAGTGCATAGGCCTTTTCCCAGTGGGACTGGGGGAGAACAAAACCTTGCGGGTGGGATCTAAAGCAGACAATATATGCATAGTGTGGGCCCAAGTCGTTACACCACCCCCAGTAAACAAGTGCATTTTATTACTTTATAACATGTCTTACATATTCGAAAGATAATACTACTTCAGTTATCACCCAACTAGGGAAAACTGAATCCCAAGAAACCATATTTAAAAGTGAAATGGAAAATTTAGCTAGATTACGCGCTAGCACATTCCAAGTTTTAGAAATATATACAATGTTGATATCTTCGAAAGAGCTCATCAACCTCCATATATCTTTGCAAGTGGTATTTATTTCCCAAGATACTGTCATCTTTTTATGTAGCATTTGTACAACATGCTTTATTCGATAGTATATAAACCTTTAACCAACCTTTATGTGACGCTCTTTTCAAAGCCTCCCAAATTCTGTGCTTCAACAGTTATTGACTTTCCTACAAATTGAATAGGGGTGCCAAGGACATGAATCAAATAATCATAATTATCCATAGCCGCCATGCCAATGCTTGCCTTTTGCTTTTTCACTTGTAGACCTGCATCTATGGAAACAACAATCTTATCTTGTTCCAAAATGATATTTTCATCATTAGTTCTATTAGGTGTACAAGTCAAAATAGGGAAAACTAGCAAAACATCGTCATGTTCTTGTAAATCAAATAAAATCTTGCCAATAATGTCATTAGGTTCATATGTATCGCCACTAAAGCATAAAGAGTTTATAACTTTCCATATTGCCATAAACAGAAACACTTAACCTCAGCAGCTCAGTGGATTTTGGATACTGCTATATATTTTGAAACAAATCATTCCACCATCTTGAAAAATTGATAGTATTTTCTAAATTATGTCAGTTTATAAGAGACAATTTCCATACTATCTGAGCTTTAGGGCAATTAAAAAATATATGGTCAATTGTTTCCTTTTCTAAACCACAAATCTTGCAAACATCACAAATCTTGAAATATTTGCATTAACAGGTAAGACATTTAGAATGCATTTTCTAATAAAATATTTATATTTGTGTTTGATTTTTAATGACCACAAAAATCACAGAAAGATTTTGAAAGTGATGACAAATCACTACTACCAGCACTACAATTTGAGAGATCTTTCGCTAGATAATAATCATATTTTACTTCGTACTTACCTGAATTTGTATATTGCCGATAATATTATCAAAAGTTCCAACAATCGAGATTAGATAGAATAGAATTGATATCATTTGGATAAAAATACTTATGAAGTTCTTGAATGTTGCATATGATTTTAATGATCTGTAAGAGCATTAACCGTCAATAGAAAATTTACTTGTGCTTGCCCTTTTAGAGGTTTAAAACCATTAAAGTTAGGAATCCGTGGATCAGTTCAAATCTTAATACTTTATCCATTCCCAACTCTCCATCTAATTACTTGCTTCAGTAAATCTCTTCCCCAAATAATGTTTTTCCAAATCCAAGAGTTTGATGAAGGACATTCTGCACTAAGGAAGGAAGTGTTCTGAAAATATTTATTTTTTAGCAGCTTATAAAGTAACAAATCTTCTTGGGTCAAAATCCTCAATGCGAGTTTAGCCAACTAGACCTTGTTAAAAGATTCAAATCCCTAAAACCAATACCTCATTTAGATTTTGCCCCACAAAGCTTCTGTCATTTTATAATGCATGTGTCTTTTTTCCTCGGTTTGTCCCCACAAGAAATCTGAAAAAAATAATAGTAATCTCCTTGCATAAGTTATCATGCTCCGAAAACACGATAAAGCATACAAAGGAATAGCAGAGAGCACCGACTTAAGCATCACTTCTTTGCCCGGAGGACTTAAGAAATCACTTTTTCATCCCTTTATTTTAGTTTTAGCCCCTTCTTTATTAAATGCTAGCATTTTTTTCTTTTGATATCGCAACTACAACAGGTAAGCCTAGATATTTTCCCAAATTATCTCGTTGTATTTGTCTTATATCAACAAGAATACCATCATTTTCTTCCTCTTACATAGTATTTTTACTAAAAAAACACTATCGATTTATCAAAAGTTGACTTTTTGTCCGAACAAAGTTTATAAGTCCTTAAGATTTTTAAAATTTTAACAATATTTTGAGTATTAGCTGAGCAGAAGATAAATGAAGCATAAGCAAATAAAAGATGGTTTTGTATAGGTCAAAAATCGACTGAGGAAATTCAGCACGAAGAGGCGATTGTCATGAGTTACTTATGATCATCATAGGCAATTTGACCAAGGTCGACTAGCGATTAATAGAACGTGTCACCAAGAAGTTAGTCACGGCCGAGGTCGAGTATTATGAGCAGTAGTAATGGCTAGTTTTATATTAGGATCCTAAGAGGGAATATCCCAAAGAATATTCTCTATATTTATACTTTAGTGTTCTTTGGGGGATGTCCAAAATAAAGGGAATGAGAGATAAGATAAAAGACATGTAATATTCTAAATGATAAGAAATTTTTTTAAAAGCAAGCTCTTTAGATAAATACAAAGAACACCTTTCTAAAGAGATTCGTCTTTTTGAGTTATTCATTGTCATTTCCACTAGATATGAGATAGTCTTCAATATTCTCATAGTTTCTTGTCACTTATCATTATCAGAGAAAGGAATCATCCATCTCATTTAATATTGGATAAATCTTCCTCTTTATGTACTTTTGATGCCATTTATTGCCATTTAATATTCGATATTACTAACACGTTATTGTATTAGAAATATTTAATATCTTGTGCATCAAATCTGCCTCATCCCTATTTACATCCCCTGCATTGCCCATTTTAGATCTGAAGTTATTATATTTAACTGCAACGTTATAAACAATGACTTGTACAAAAGAACGTATGGCGGCCCCTTGCAAAATGCTTAGGCCCGAACCAGACACGACGCGTTCTAGAAGAAGTGCATGAGGACACTGCGGAGCTCATTCCTGCAATCGAGCTCTAGTCAGAAGTCTCATACGAGCAGGTTACTACTGGCCCACCATGAAAAACGAGGCCGCCGACTTTGTTAAGAAATATGAACAATGCCAAAAATATGCCCCTATGATCCAACAAACGGGCGAGCACCTCCACTCAGTCACCTCGCCTTGGCCTTTTATTAAATGGGGGATGGACATCGACGGCCCCCTCCCAACAGGGCGAGGTGATGCACGATTTCTTTTAGGTTTAACTGACTACTTTTCCAAGTGGGTGGAAGTAGGTGCATTCGTCGAGCAAGAAGTGATCGCCTTCATATGGAAGAATTTTGTGTGCCGCTTTGGCCTCCCCAAAGAAATTAGTTGCAACAACAGGCCCTAATTTACCGAAAAAAAGATCGTCGAGTTCTTCTAGAAATTGAATATCAAAAGAATACTCTCCACATCATATCACCCGGGGGCAATGGGCATGCAGAATCCTCCAACAATTCAATACTGAATATCATGAAGAAAAAGCTCGAGACATCAAGGGACTATGGCCGGGAACTACTGTTGGAAGTTCTATACGCATACCGCACAATGCCGAAAACAAGCACAGGAGAGACGCCTTACTAACTAGTCTATGGGACTGATGCAGTAATACTAGCTGAGGTCGGAGAACCAAATATGAGATACTCCCACAAGAGCGGGTCCGGAAATTACGAAAGCGGAAGGCAGGACCTTGATGAAGCCAAAGAATGGAGAGATATGGCCTACATAAGAATGATCGCCCAAAAACAACAAGCAGAACACTATTACAACAAAAAAGCCAAGGTCAGACCACTCAAAGTCGGGGACTACGTACTCAAGGCCAAAACACAAGCAAGCAAGGATCCACAGGAAGGAAAACTGGGAACGAATTGGGACGGCCCATAAAAAATCATAGCAACAACAAACAAATGGTCATTTTATTTGGAAACGATGGAAGGAAAACTACTACCAAACAACTGGAACATCGCACACCTAAAGTACTTCAACTTCTAAGGAAAAATGTTCTCCGAGTCATACTCTTTTTTCCTCACCTGAGTTTTGTCCTAATTGAGTTTTCTTAGGGAGGTTTTTAACGAGGCGACGAGGAGGACATTTTAAGTTAAGCACGAGTAGGTGAGGACACGAGTTGACCAGTTTATTGCCCTACCTCTCAAATGCTTCTCCAGTTCGACCGATGAAGGGACTAGATAGACTGGGACTTGAATACCAGCCTGAAAAATATGTAAATTATCCAATATATATAGGTAAGCAAAGCATACAAATACATGAAGTTTGACCATGTCTTCACCAAATTAATGCTACATCAACTAAGAGTAACATTCGACCTCGCTCGAATTTAACTCGCGTTCGACCTCGTTCAAACTAACTAAGAGTATCATTCGACCTCGCTCGAATTCAACTCACAATCGACCTCGCTCGAATTTAACTCACATTTGACCTCGCTCGAATTAACTCGCGTTCGACCTCGTTAAAACTAACTAAGAGTAACATTCAACCTCGCTCGACTTTAACTCACATTCGACCTTGCTCGAATTAACTCGCGTTCGACCTTGTTTGAACTAACTAAGAGTAATATTCGACCTTGCTCAAATTTAACTCAAGCTCGTCTTCGCTCGAATTAATGATGATCACATTCGATCTACCAACACGGTCATGACTAAATCCAAAGTTCCTCTGATTAAGGCAAAAAACAAGGAAAATATTCAAGAGAAAATAGAGAAGATTTAGAAACAAGCAGCAAAAGTAGCATTCCCATTCAAAAATATATCTTTACAAGGGCTGAATAGATGCCCACAAAAGTAAACATAAATTATAAAAAAACATAACTACTCCTCAGCACCGTCCCCAGCACTGTCCCCACCACCGTCCTCCTCATCATAGTATTCGTCCTTATACTAGACACCTTGCTCAATCCCTTCCAAGTCCTCATAACCATCACCATCCCCCGGCGTAGCCGGATCATAACCACAGGCGACCCAAGCTGTGCGTAGCTTAGCACGAACATCCTTAAACTCAACCTCAGAAACTCTCCCCGCCATAATCAAATCCCTGAATATATCTAGCCGGGCTTGGCGTGGATCCATTTCTCGTATAAATCCCGCAAAACATCGGGATAAGTGGAAATATGAGAAGAGGACGACTGATCTAGCAGCCGCGCCTTTTCAGCCTCAAGAGCGGCAATCTGATCATTAAGGTTTGAAACCTCTTTCTCAAGCCCCCGAATTTGCTCATCAAGCTGTGCTTCCCTAAGAGCGGCTGTCTTCGCATCATTCGCCCGCTCAGACAGGAGGACGCGGATAACATCTTCTAATGCTGCCACCTTCACCAAAGCTTCCACCTTGGTCTCCTAGGACTTCTCTAACTCTTCCACTTTCTCGATCACCTCATTATCAAATTGTTAGCTCTGATCGAACTCTACTCAAGCTTGGCCCGAATAGATGCCACTTGGATTTGAAGGTCTTCACACTCATCCTCGACCCCCTTGCTCACCTCGAGCTCGTCCTCTTTGACTCTTAAGTTCTCCCTCGATCTCGCTGTATTTACCGATGACTCTCATAAGTTCATCATCTTTTTGCTTTAGCTCATCCCGAAGGGCCTGGAAGTTGCTGTCCACACCGAACTACTTGCAAATCTCATGGTGCTTGACGCGATACTCATGGTACTTCCTCTCCATTTTCTGGAAAAGAGCTTTCCGCTTCTCTTTTCGGTGAGCACTCTCAATCTCCAAAATGATGGTCTGATAAAAAAGAGAAAGCAAAAGAGGAGGTCAGTCTAAAAGAAAGAAGATTTCTTTTAAGGCACAAGAACTAATTGGAAACTTACCCTCAAGGCGAATCCGACTATGCTTGACGACAGGGCGGCATCGTTGAACGTCTATAAGGTCCTGACCTGAGCGTTATATTAGAGTGGACCCAAAGAGGGAACCACGTTCTCTGTATCCACCAATAAGTCGCGGTCTAGGGGGACGACTATGGTGTAAGTGGATCCTTCTAACTTTACCTCCACCCCAGTAAACCCGTCGTTAAATATTTGCACATCCTCAGAGTCGATGTCAGAACCGGTCTCATAGCCGTCCATGTCAACACTCTTCTCTCTCTCCACGGGTGACGAAGGAACGCCAGCCGATCCTAAGGGTGACAGATCGATCCTCGACACGGCATCCGTAGCCTCAGGTAGCCCTCCTTCTTCAACAATGACCCCGGGTGAAGGAGCACCTCCCACGAACTCCATAGGCAGCTGGGCCGTAGTAGGCAAGTCCATCTCACTCCCCGATACAGCCACGACCGGCTCAAAATCTCCCCTTGTCGATGCTCGGCTCTAGCTATCTCGCTGCCAACTTCCACCCTCCTCTTTTTAAGTGGAACTAGTTCCTCCTCACTCGACGATGGCTCATCTACCGAGTGTAACACAAGAGGAGCCAGAATCTCTGCCATTGGGGCCGTCGACTTACGACCAGGTCTACGCAGCGCCCGGGTCTTGTTAGAAGTGTCGATCTGAACAGATTTGCCCGCATTTGCAACAAGTGAAGATCCCGTTGTAGCACTCGATTGACGGAAGGTAGGGTAGGATCCCTCACCCTTCTTGAAGCTCTACGGCCTAACAATAAAAGAAGAATTTAGGCCAACTCCGCTGTAAAAGAAAAGAGAAGGAGTACGACAATCCGAAGGTCGAGTTATTGAGTTCATAATAAACGACTCACCAGTCGTAGAAGGCTTGTGCCCAAACTTCTTGTGGAGTGCTTACCATTCATGAATCCCACCGTATGGGGAAAGACCTGACTTACCTAGTCACGGATGTCTGCAACCAACGAAGGGGGCTCTTTCTTGGCTACACAAAGAAAAAGAGGAATGATTATGTTAAACCCGAAATAAACAAAACAAACAATTAGCAGAAGTACTTACAAGCAAAGTTCCATGCTTCGAGGAATTTATTCGGGTTTGCCACCACGTGCTCGATTTTGATAAAGAAAAAGTTGTACCAAAATCGATGATTGGCCTTACCGTCCATTTTTACCACCAATCCCTTGCTCCCACGACGGCGAAAGTGTAACATCGTACCCCTATAGAAACTTGTGCGAAGAGGTGCAGTAGATAGCGAATAGAGATCCCGCGGTTGGCCAGTTCCGCGTACTTTACCAACATAAGGAAAAGTTTATAAATATAAGGGGACAGTTAGGTCGGACAGATGCCACAATGGCGGCAGAATTCCTCTACCAACGGAGGAAGAGGAAAATAATAGCCCACGTAGAATGGATATGCGAAGAACGCGCAATATCCAGGGCGATGAACCTGTACCGCATCGCGACCAGCCGGGATTAGGTCGATATGGGCCGGGATGTTGAACTTGTCCCTAAGCTCGGCGAAGGCGACCGCGTCTATTTCAGATTCCACAGGTTCAAACTCGTTTGCGGGTAGTTTGGAGAAGTCCGACCCGGCTTTGTCATTACAAGGAATTATTTCCTCTAGAGTGGGAAAGCTTTCGTCCTCAGCAACAATGGTAGCCCCATCGTCGTGAGGAGGCATTCTCGTTGCCAGTGGGGTTGGGTTAGAAGCTTCACCAGAGCTAGAAGATGCGTTGACCATTTTTAGTTGCTTGTAAGTACAAAAAGTACAAACTCAAGAGAGGTAGAAGTAGCAAAAATCGCTCAAGTTAAGAAAGAAAACAAGGGTGCGAAAATGAATGCAACGGGAGCAAGAATACAGGAATAAGAGAGGAAAATATGAAGGTTCAAGTGCCAGAAAAGACAAAGAACCATATCAAGGGTTTCCAATCTATATTTATAGAGAGCGCAAACACCATAATAACCAACCGCTGATACACAAAAATTGAAACGACGGAGGCGCGAGAAGCGATGCAACACATCGGGAAGATGCGTAATAATAATGCATGATGTTGTGATGTTATTCTGAACCAACGTCACGATGAGTTGTGGCCTGCAAAAAACCACGTTACCATCTCGACCGTGATCTTTACTACTCGACCTGCCCACCTGAATTTCTTGACTAGCGAAGTCCGCTCACCGAGGTCGATCGAAAGACAACCTTGATAAGCAGATGGACTAACTATATGGGTCGAAATTCGACTGAGGAAGTTCAACACGAAAATGCGATTATCATGAGTTACTTGTGATTATTATGGGCAATTTGGCCGAGGTCGATCAGTGATTAACGGAACGTGTCGCCAAACAGTTAGTCACAGGTCGAGTATTATGAAAAGTAGTAACGACTAGTTTTATATTAGGATCCTCAGTGGGAATATTACAGAGAATATTAAATGTATTTGTACTTTTAAGGCTCAGGGGGATGTCCCATATATAGGGAATGAGGCAAAAGACATATAATATTCTAAATGATAAGAACTCTTTTGAAAAGCAAGCTCCCTATATAAATACAAAGAACACCTTTCTAAAGAGATTTGGTCTTTTTGGGTTATTCATTGTCATTTCAACCGGACCCGAGAAAGTCTTTAATATTCTGATAGTTTCTTGTCACTCATCATTGTCAGAGGACGGAATCATCCACCTAGTTCAATAGTGGATGAATCTTCCTCTTTATTTACTTTTGATGCCATTAACTGCCATTTAATATTCGATACTACTAGCACCTTATTGTATCAGATGCATTTAATATCTAGTGCATCAATGTGCCTCATCCCTGTTTACATCCCCTATATTGCCCATTTTAGATAAAGTTATTATATTTAATTAGGATTAAACCCCCAAATAATTGATTAATCGGTTTAGCCATAAATTATCGTGTTTTGGTCAAACAGGCTTACCGTAGTACCTTTCCTTTTTAGATACACACTATTAAATGTGAAAATAGGGGCTAGTGAGTTTTCAGACTGATAATTGAAAAATAACCGGCGTTTGAAAAATTAATAAAAATAGTTACTATTTGGCTGAAATACGAAAAGTTCTAGCATAATATGCTGGATTATAGAGTTCTTGCGCATAAATTTCGAGCATATTATGTTGGAACTCCAACAAACAAAAAGTTTCCAACATAATATGCTGGATTATTGAACTCATATATATAAACTTCCAACATGAATTTTTCTGAATTTTTAAGAATATTTTTATTTAAATTTTATTTTTACGTAAAAAGTGACTAAATTTTAATTACTTTTGAAGTTGTGGTTATTTTTCAACCCCTTAGTTTCCAGAAAAATAAAAAAGAGAAAAGAAAAAGAAAAAGAAAAACTCTACAAGAAACACAGCATACGCATAATGCGAACAGAAGTATAAGCTTGTTCTCTCACACATTTGCCTTAGCAGAAGAAGGAAGAGGAGGAGGTGTTTGTTCTTTGGATCACCAATCATGGTATGCCAGATCTTCACTCTTCTCCTTGCTTATTATCAACAAAAACCAAAACCCCACCTCTTTTCTCATTTTTTATTTTCTTATGTTTCTTGAGCTTGATCTGATGAATAGTTGTTACATTTGATGCTTGGTTAAGATATATTTGTCAAAATTTCACATGGAAACTTGGGAATTTTGTGATTTGTTCGACACGGTTTCGATTTTCAATCTGATTCCGGATCTTGGTGTGGATGTCTTAATGTGTTGGATTTTATTTGAATATTTCGTAGGTTTTATTTTTTTTCTAACTCTAGCTTACTTGGGTTCCGTGGATTGTCCAATTTCACTAAATGCGCGAAAAAAAGGGGGGGGGGGGGTTCAAACATTTGGTGCATAATTCCAATTAGAATGGTTAATGGTAGATGAAAAATCAGTTTTTTATGAAGTGTAAGAGAAATTTGGATTACGTGAGGGAATTCTTGAACTCTGATATGAATTACTCACTTTACCGGGTTCAAATCTATTATGATAGTGAAGTTTTGAAGGCAAATATAGGGTCTGAGCCAAAGCTATTGGGTTTAGATGAACTCATTACCTCTATTCTAAGTCCACCGCTGCTTTGATAGATTAAGCGTAATTGGATAGAGAAAGTGATGAGCTTATGGGTTTTACTTTTAGGCTGAGAGATGGAGTATTGAGGCTTCAATGTGTGGAGGTGGGGTTAAGGAATAATGGTTTGTTCTTTATTAATTCTTATTATAGAAAGCTTCTGAATAAGGAGTATTTGGATTTTTTGTATAGTTCGATTTGGATTCCTAAGGCACCAAGAAAGGTTTGCTTCTTTACTTGGTTAGCAGCAAGAGAAGCAATTTTGATGGCGGAGAACCTGATGAAGAGGAAGATTACATATGTCGGTGTTTCATGTGTAAGGGTTTGGCGGAAGATGTTGATCACCTCCTAATTCTTTGTTCGATTGCGTCGAGGTTGCGGTGGGAGATACTAAATTGGTTTGGTATATCTTGGGTGATGCCAGACGTGGTGAAAGAGGTGTGATCAACTGGAACTATTGTAGAAAAAGGAGAAGCAGGGCGTGGAAGCTTGTACCACTAGCTCTTTTATGGGTAGTTTGGAGGGAAAGAAATAGGAGATTCTTTGCGGGTGTAGAGATATCTTTTGTTCAGTTGAGGAGCAGTTTTTTATCCCTTATTTCTTTTTGGTGTACTCATAAGGTTCCTGTATGTATAGATGATTGGGTGTCGTTCGTAGAAAACCATCTCTTTTTGTATGTTTTCTACTTTTTAGTATACCTCTTGTATACGAGTAAGTTTTATTTGCCCAAATGTTAATAAAATATATTACTTTAAAAAACTTGGAGTGTTGAGGCTTCGAGAATGAAAAAAGCTGATGCTAATACGTGCTGTTCATATTTCTGTCTGGGGAATCACTTGATGTTTGAATTTAAAAATTTGGGATAAGGGAGAGAGACATAGTGCTTTAGGTGATGAGGGTCTTTGGGATTTTGTATTTAACCCGCTGCTAAAAGACAAAAAACAGCACAATTTTGAGAAGATGATGAGGAAGAATAGTAGCAGAGGGATCAAGAATCAAGATTCATTCTTGTAATAGCTGATAAACTCCTGACTTTTTCAACATTTTGATTGGCTATGCATCCAACATAATTCTATAATAAATAAATTCTGGAACAGAAAAATCAACATCTAAAATCAATATGTATACAACTTCTTGATTGACTGCGTACCTTAACATCATTCTATGGAGCCTATAATAGCCAACATCCATCTGAATCCATAGTCCAGCCATGAGGAAGCAACTACGAAGATAAATTGGACATTCAAAAAGTAAAGAGCATAAGTTAAAACCCAAAGGATATCTCACTCTTTTAACTATAGCACGTACTGGTTGAGACCATGTCGCGGGCAAAAGCTTGGTATTTAAGTGGAGAATGGTAAAGGGGTGGGCCCATTATTATCCACCGAGTTTCAGACCGCGTGCCACCGGCACTCGGTGATTCTCAGTTATCAAAGAATAAAAAATAAAGAAACTACAGACAGTGCTGCATATTGCACACCATCAAAAAGATGGGAGGACTAATTATATTTGGCTGCCAATTTTTTAACTTTTTTATGGCAATAGTTTTATTTTAGTAACAGCTTCACTGGATGCAAATGTTACATTTTCTACTACAGCAGTTGGGACTATATGTTTATTTATCCACAGCAGTATAACAAATAGCTTTCGATTTCTTCCAGATTCACTTTGTGCTGCTCATTAGCCGGCAGGGAAAAGTGAGGCTAACCAAGTGGTATTCACCATATACACAAAAAGAGAGAACCAAGGTATTCTTTCAGCCTTCTTGAGATAGGATGTCATGAATATCTTTGGGTGTTTGTCTGATTTCCTTAAGGAAAGTATAAGAAATCTGATTGTATGTGTTGCTTAGTCTGCTGATTTTTTAATTGGGATCTTAAATAATATGTTTTCCTCGATATTATTTAGGGACGACAATATGTTGGAGACGCTCACCTCACATTCTTAGTTCATTGTCACCCTTATTTCATTGGCCTCTCTCTCTCTCTGTCGCTTGTTTGGGTTTATTTTTAGCATTTTTTATTATCTTTATTCTTGATAAGTAAATGCTTTGTTCCTACTTCCTCGAGGAAACGATTTCAGAAGCTGGGTTTACTTCTTATTTCTAAACAAGCTTCAGCCACTCACTGGCAGATATGGGGCCTCTCCTTCCCTTCTTGTTGTAAGCTTACTTATACCCTGGATAAATCTGTAAGTTCTTCGAGGAACTCACCTTTCTCCTGAAGAAACTTTGAGAAAAGGTTGGAAGCAATATACATAGAAAAAAGATGGTATTGCATTATGACTCAGACTGGTTTGTCCTTGTCAAAAAGGAAAAGAAAAGAGTAGAGTGAGAGAGACTGGTTGGTTGTCATAGTTGAGAACTCAACTAGTCAATAAAGGATTTTCTTGCAAACTAGGGAGAATTAAAATATAAAAAAAGATTAAACTACGAAAAACCAAAAGAATGCTTAAAACCTTCCAAAGAGATAAAGAACCTGAATTGGGATGTTAAGGTAGACGTAAAAATTACGAAGATTTCTTACCCGAAAAGTAAGATAAAGAAATTATAGAAGGTATGATGTAAAGCGTAATTGCTTGCTTTTAATCATTGTTGTTTTTCAGTACTATCTGTTTTTTTCCTTCCCTGGCAAGGTGAATTGGTTACTCTTGCAATTATTTCAGGTCATTAAATTGTAGTAGAGGGATGTGAATAAATTGTTTTATTTTTGATAAGGTAGAGAAGCGAATAATTATTTCGCTTTTTTATTTTCACGAGTTCTCCTTCCTGCAAACACTCTTCTATTTCTTTCCTGTGCATGCCATGTATAGTACTGATCATGCAAAAGTTATTTTCCATTCTTTATTAATAAATACATGTCGATGCAACTTGCTTAAAGGTAATCCGTGAACTAAGTGGTATGATTCTCACCCGAGGACCAAAGCTTTGCAATTTTGTTGAGTGGAGAGGATATAAAGTTGTTTATAAAAGGTAAGGTGATCTAATTTTATTCCCAAGTCATGCTTATGATTGCACTTTAATTAGGCAGAACCTACTTATTGTTTCTCCCTGTAAGAAAAAGTAAATTTAGTTCCAATTTTGGTATGGGCTGTCTATTTTAACAGATATGCAAGCCTGTATTTCTGTATGTGCATAGACCAAGACGACAATGAGTTGGAGGTCCTGGAAATCATACACCATTATGTTGAGATTCTGGACCGATACTTTGGAAGTGTAAGGCTCTCAAACTTTAAAGCAACTTCTTTTGATTGAGTTTCTACATTGCATTTTGATTGGATAAAGCTACTAAGATGGTACAGTCAGACCTCTCTATAACAACATTCCTATATAATAGCCATTCACCGGAAAAGCCAAGTTTTTCTCGGAACCGATTTCTATATTATGTTATAATATATGTCCTTTATAACAACATTTCTTTAACAGCCAAAAATATTGGAACAAACAAGGTTGTTATAGAGAGGTTTGACTGTATTACTTCTTATTCTGTTTTATATTTATGTTGCTGGCTTTCTTTCCCTTCAGGTCTGTGAGCTGGACTTAATCTTCAATTTTCACAAGGTATGTTCATTGAATTTGTTTACGGATCTCTACAATCTGTGCCTTCTAGGTCTCTCTCCTTCGCCTAAGATTTACTGGTTTCCCTTGTGCACGTTATGACAATTAAGGTGACATTTGTGATCACTTCTCGGGGCTTATATAGATAGATTACTAAAGATATAGAGCTTCCATATATGTGTTAACTCCTATCTTGCCTTCTCTCTTGTTACCCGTAAATTTATTTGCTCTTTGTCTCTGCATTTATGCTTGATCTAAGATGGAAAAAAGGGCGCTCAAAACCTCAATCATCTTATTTTGGTGTTAACCCGACCCTCGTTTTCTTTTGTTTAAACTGTAGATAGATTACCTTTTCCTAGTCTTAATATTAGTGCTTTGCTAATCGCTCAGAACTTTAATATATGTAAGTATGTAACTGCCCCTTTCATCATCACAAGTTGGGTATTTTCTTTTGAGACTGGTAACTAATTATATTAATGAAAGGCACTAAGGCAGTGCAAAGCCATATGTAAAGGGAAAGATTGATCAAGCTTGATCCACCTGAATTACAAAAGATAGGCAGACTTGACAGTGTAGATCCCATTCTTGCGATTGTTCCGGAGTAGGGTGTCTTCATAGTCTTTTAGGCCTTGGAAAACTTCCAAAGTTTTAAAGAAACCAGCAATTCTCCCCATTTCCCAATCATTCAACGCTCTTTGTATTAGAAATGAAGATCTAAGTTTGGGTATTAGAAATGAAGTGCTATGATATTTGAAAGTCATATCTGATGAAGAATCATATTTTGCTTAAAAGAGCAGATCCTCTGTTTAAGTTTAGTTACTAAACTTTCCGGGGTCTTGGCACGGCTGAGTGGGGGAGGGGGTCCATTTGGCAATAATAACTTTGATCGGTGGATTCTGAATAAGTAAATTTTCCAAGAATTATGAATTTGACATGCCACAAGCAGGAAAAAAACAACGGAAAAGGGCCAAATATACCCCTCTACTTTCAAATATTGTTTTTGTACCCTTCGTTATACTATTGGGCTATCCATACCCCTACCGTCATACTATTGGGTTATCTATACCCCTATTGTCATACTTTGGAATAAAAATACCCCTATTTTGGATAGAGTGCCACGTGGCAGCACCAGATTAAATGACCAATTTCTTTTTTTTTTTTACCCAACCCGTTTTACAAAATACCCACAACCCGAACCATATTTTTATTTTTCAGTTTTTTAAAGAATTTTCTTTTTGTAGAACTTAAAAAGTTTGCAAAAAACATTTTTTAAACCAATTTTTTTTTTTTATAAAACTGAAAAAAATTGTAAAAACAGAATTTTTTTTCCAGTTTTTAACAAAATATTTTCGTTTTTTAAAAACTGAAAAAATTGTAAAAACAAAATATTTTCGCTTTTGAAAAATGTTTTTTTTCCTTCATTTTTTCAGTTTTTTTAAAGATTTTCTTTTTATAAAAACTGGAAAAACAAACTTGTAAAAACCGATTTTTTTTCTAAAAACAGAAAAAGAAAATTCATTTTTTAACAAAATATTTTCGTTTTTTTTAAACTGAAAAAGTTATTTTCAACAAAATATTTTCGTTTTTGAAAATTATTTTTCTCATTTTTTCAGTTTTTAAAAGAATTTTGTTTTTTAAAAACTGGAAAAACAAATTTTTAAAAACGGAAAAAAATATTTTTTTAACAAAATATTTTAGTTTTTTTAAAACTGAAAAAAAATGAAAATAGGGGTCGGGTTGTGAGTTTTTTTAAAAACGGGTCGGGTAAAAAAAAGAAATGGGTCGTTTTAATCTGGTGTTGCCACGTGGCACTCCATCCAAAAATAGGGGTATTTTTGTTTCAAAGTATGACAATAGGGGTATAGATAACCCAATAGTATGACGGTAGGGGTATGGATAGCCCAATAGTATAACGAAGGGTACAGATAAATAATATTTGAAAGTAAAAGGGTATATTTAGCCCTTTTCCGAAAAAACAATGCATTCAAGGCTGTGGCCTAGTGGTCAATGAAGGGTGAGAAAACACACTTGGTGATTTCATCCCATCTGTTTAAGCCTTGATGACATAGTTACCTGGTACATGTTGCTCGTGGGAGGTAGCAGGTAGCAGGTATTCCGTGAAATTAGGCGAGGTGCGCGCAAACTGGCTGGGGCACTACCATTATTAAAAAAGAAAAAAGAGGAAAAAAAATTATATAACAATGAAAAGAAATGTTTTTTTGATGAAATAAATTGTTGTATTAAAAGGCATCGAGAGAAATGATTTTGTATAATATACTAACATACAATAGTTTGATAGAAATAAAATTGTATTTGGAGGGTTTCTCTGTGAAATCAATTGTGATTGTTACATATCTTTTCTCAAAAAAAGAAATCTACTGTGATTTAAGACTGGAAACTCTATCTTCTTGTAATAATTGAATCTAAGAAAGGGCTATTTATCCGAAGGTTATCAATGTATATATTTCTCCTTTGCCTATTATTTGGCATCTTTCCAATTGATGATAGTTGTGTAGTTCTGCACCACATTGTACTTATTAAACTTGCTGAATGCTTTCGATCTATTTTGGGGAGTAGATTCATTTTGCTTTCTAAATTGATAAAGAACCTTTTCATTGTCATCTCTTCTATCATGTATTAATACACTAAAGTTTACTACTTGCTAGCAATGAATTATGTGCTGTTTGAACTTGAGAATACGGTGTAAACAGTAGCAACTACTTGGCTCTCTATCATTCCATATATAATGCATTTTCGTATTAAACAACTTTAGATGGTATAAGTTAAATTATTTCTAAACCACGTGAATGATTGGCAGGCATACTATATATTGGATGAACTTGTGATTGCTGGTGAACTCCAAGAGTCGAGCAAGAAAACTGTTGCACGTCTAATTGCTGCACAGGTATTCTTCGTCAAATACTTAATGATGCTTTCACAGGTAATGATACAGTATTCTTTACTAATCTTCAAATTGAATCCTGGCAACAACTTGCAGGATTCTTTGGTTGAGGCTGCCAAAGAAGAGGCAAGTTCTATTAGCAACATCATTGCACAGGCCACGAAATGAAAGAACGAGGGCATCACTGTTTTTATGATTCTCATTCATTGCTGTAATCAGATCTTGTTATGACATTGTCAATCCATGTTGCGTTATGCTTCTTATTGAAATTTCTGGTTATTATAAAAGGTGAATTTCTTTTGTAGTGGTGATTTTTCCTTTCAACAAAGGTTGTTACTGCAGTGATGTACTTTCTTACCTAGAAACTGTTGTATTCATTCTTGTCCAGTTAGCTGATAAATAGCTTTTACCCTTTTCAAGCTTTTCATATTCTGGGAAAGTTTGCTCGAAAGATGTTAACCTGAACTAGCAAATTTGTAAACTTGTTTATTCTTTCTTTTTCCTTTTAGTTATTGTTTTTAAATATTTTTGATTTTCTTCTTCAGTTTGTTTCATTGCTCAAGGTACTCCAGCTTTTCTTATTCAAGGATCTTGTTCTCAAAGTTATGGTTTACCAGAGGCTGGGACTCTACAAGTTTCTGGAAATCAATGTTTTATGCAGCTTAGTGTAGAGAAAGTCAGTCCTGAAGATTTAACCCAAACAGTCGTTACCCAACCGTTTAAACGAAAAATAGCTAGCAGGACCATGCATAACATGCGGTATAAATTATGTATATTGGCTAGGAAAAGTAAATAATAAATTCAATAAGTTATTTGTATAAAGATTCCTCTTGGACTTGTTTCCCCTTACTTCGGTTAGATTTTTAAATGTTAGCATTAAAAGTGGATTGAAGCTCCATTGTTACCTTTCTTAAAGATAAAGGACTGGAGCTTTAGAGTCTAGGAGCCCGTTTGGATTGGCTTGTTTTAAGTGCTTTTAAGCCAAAAAAGTTTTTAAGTCATTTTGTAGTGTTTGAATAAAGTAAAAAAGTGCTTTTAAGCACTTGTTTTTAAGTTAAAATGACAAAAACAAGCCAAAAGTCAAAAATTAGAATTCTTAACTTATGGCTTAAAAGCTATTTTGACTTAAAAGTCGCTTAAAACAAGTCCATCCAAACGGGCTCTAGATCATGATCAAAACTCACCCAATGTAAGTTGTAAAATTATGACAAATTTTCAGAAACCACATTGTTTAGTGGTTATTAATTTACATAGCTATCATTTACTACATTACTTTCTATAGCTATGTTTTCACTTGTTATAGAGTACAGTAGCAAAACTCGGCGGAGAATAGGGAATTCCAGCTAAAACATAGATTGTATTCATATATATTCACGAGCTATATTCGCGAATACAATAACATAAAATTGCGGAAAAAGGTCCCTTCAGTTGTTTAAAAACGGTAAGTGAATCAAATTAACGTGATAGACTCCTAATATAACTCAATAATAACTCGCAGAACTTGTATTTCCAGTTATAGAAAAAAATTCTTAGCCGAAAAACACCACAAAACAATCAATCTTTAGAGATTCATTCCATCATTTTTTTGGGTATATTTCGTGGAATTTCTAGCACGCTGATATTGTTCGAAATTCATACAACTATATACAGAAATAGACTGCAATTCAATTTTACAGATGGCTAGTTTAACTGTGCTACTGCATCATTCTGGCAAGTGGAACAGTGAGAATAACTATGTCGATTATTCGATTGAGGGGATACTGATAAAAGAGTATGCGACGTACAATGATTTGGTTGCATCAATTTCGAAGCAACTTGTCATAGATATGAGCTCAAAGTCAATTAAAATTGGATACAAAGTGGAAGGAAATTGCACGCCAATAGAAATACACAACGACATGGGTTACAAGGTGTTTGTGGAGTTGAAAAAAGAGAACAAAGAATTCGGGATATATCTTTTGTGTATAACAACGATTGACTAAGAATTTGTAGCTGGAGGTAGTTTAATTCAAGACGACCTAATGCGAATAGACGAAACAGATGGGGTGAGTAAATATGATACAATTGATACACTTGCTCTTGAGTCAGTCAATTCAGGTGAACCGATTGAGGTATCCGAACTGGAAAGGGATTTGATTATTTCAAAAACTAACCAAAGAGAGGTCATGGCTGGACAAGTATATAAGAATAATGCCACATTGAAAGCGGTGATGGAGCATTATGCAATTGCTGAAAGGTTTCAATTTCGATTGATAAGTCTAATGCTATCATGTTTGAGTGTTCTTACTTACAACCTGTTTTATTAAATTGTATGGATTATTCTGAATTTTTGTATAATATATTCATGACAGAATTTTTAAAAATACAGCATGTATATATGTATTAGATAATATATGATTTCCTTCGTTCTATTTTTCATGTATTAGTGTTTCTGTGCTTGAGTTTTCTGGAACAATTATATCATGTAACAGTGTATTCACATATATATATGTGTATTCTGTAATCATGTATACATATGCAACACTGTATTCACATGTACATGAGTGTATTCTGTAATCATGTATACATAACTGATTGTATGTATTACATATAATGTATTTGCACCTATACATTATTATATATTTCAGAGGATTGTGAATGGAGATTTAATGCTTCTAGCATTAACAAATTACAAATGTTCAAACTGAGGGAGTTCAATAATAAGCATACATGTCCGTTAAAGGATAAGATGTATGTACATCGTCAAGCAAGTAGTAGCCTTATTGATGGTATGATTAGGTCCAAATTTACTAAACATAAGAGTAAATACACCCCAAAGGATATAATAGATGATGTGAAATCAAACATTGGTGTCGATGTTATATTGGCGTGGCGCGCTAAAGAAAAGGCAGTAAACTTTTTGAGGTGAATCGGCTGATTCATACAAAAAATTTGTCAGGGTACTTATATACACGGAGTATGACATATCCTGGTTCGCATATTAGAATGGTAAAATCACCAAAAAATGAGTTCATGTATTTGTATATATCGTTGTATGCTTTTATAAAGGGATTCTATCACTGTAGACCCATCGTGGTTGTGGATGACAGCCACCTAAAATTGGTATACACAGGGATATTCGTCTCGGCTAGCACGTTGGATGGTGCAGGTGAGTCTGTAAAATATATATATATATATATATATATATATATATATATATATATATATATATATATATATAAAATTTGTTAAGTTTACTGCCTAATATAGATTGAATAATTTAAAAAAAAAATATATATCCAATTGTATTTACAGGTCATATAATGCCACTAGCATATGATGTTGTTGATTTAGAGAAGGATGCTGCTTGGTCGTGGTTCTTTGAGCAATTAAAGGAAGCATATGGTAAGAGGGAAAACATGTGCATCGTTTCAGATAGGAATGAGAGCATCATCAAATCTGTATCGAAAGTGTATCCTACGGTACCCCATTTTGCTTGTATATGGCATCTATGTGTAACGACCCGAATTTTTATTTTAAGAATTTGCATCTCGTTCAACGGCTTAAGACCCCGAAAAGCTTCGTGATACACATTATGACCCGCAGGTATGGTCAAGTTTGGTTTTCGTAAGATTCAGAGTTAATTTTAAAGAAAAAAAAAATCTTATTTTGAAAACTCAAATGGAAAAAGTTGACCGGAGAGTTGACTTCTGAGAAAACGACCCCAAATTGGAATTTTAATGATGTGAATTGCTTCTCATGGTCATTTCGGACTTAGACATGTGTCCGGAATTGGATTTGGAAGTCCATAGGACAATTCGGCTATTTTTTTGACGAAATAAGAAAGTTGACGTATTCTAATTATATTATTTATTATGTGAAAGATGTCTATTACTATGATGGATACCAATTGGATATGATAGCAAGTATACGAGGTGTACTACAGGATATATGGGGTCTAAGGAAAGTTATATGTCTAAGCCAAGTTGGAAAATTTCATAATAGACGAAGTTGTAAATGAGTGTGCACAAGAGCTCACTTTAAATGATCATATATCCTGTTATATAAGGAGTTGTGTGACCCATAACCTATTCAATTAAATTCCTTTGAGTCTAGTTTCCAACGCAATAAACCGTTCGTCATTTGGAGGTGTATACAGAAAGTTATTATCATTTTACTGGGCATGTGTCAGTAGC
>MU757637.1:20622-49647 GCA_026770625.1 Nicotiana glauca | reverse complement strand
CCGGGTTAACAGAATTCCTTATCTGGATTTCTAGTTCGCAGACTGTAACAGAGTCAAACTTTCCTCGGTTCGGGATTAAATCTGTGACTTGGGACAACATTATATTCTCAAGTGGCGACTCTGAAAACTTAAATAACTAATCTCGTTCCGACTGTCCTTACATTGGAAAAAACTCCTTCTACGCCCTCACGGGTATAATGTATAATACATTATCGTAAAAAAGAGGTGTTACATAGGTGAGTTGCATTATTCGAGGCGACCCACAGCTAGTGTAGTCTTTTTCAGCATATTGTATTTATTTTTTTCCTGTCCACTGTATTTCGTACGGATGTTGTATTTTATTTCCCTATCAGTAGATGCTCATGCATTTGTGACACCAGATTCTGGGATGATTTTGGATTATTCAGTATTAAGTCCTTTATTGACTGATATGATTTAAGGCCTCGAGAAAGTCTGTAACGTATTTTGGGATTGGTTGGTAGGTTTAGTTGAGGTCCCGGGGGCCTCGGGTGGATTTCGGGTGGTTAATAGATCGAAAATACATTTTTGGATAGTTGAAGGAATCTGGTTGCTGGTATTTTCGCTTTTGCGGTGGGTTGACGATAGAAGCAGCACCGTAGAAGCAGAAATGGAGTCGCAAAAGCGAGTTTTGGTCAAGGGCTTTAGGACCGCAGGTGCGGTCAAGGTTCCGTAGAAGCGGGACCGCATCTGCGAAGAAATGATTTAGAAGCGACAGAGAGTATCTTGGAGAGGACCGCATATGCGGTCAAATTTCCGCAGAAGCGGGACCGCATCTGCGGGTGGCACATCGCAGAAGCGAGAAAGGGGTGGATCAGGGAAGACCGCAGATGCAGCATTTTAACTGCACCTGTGGAACCGCAGAAGCGGTCAAGGAACCGCAGGTACAGAAACAGCTGAGGCAGTGAGATCTTTTAAGTTCGGGGTTGAGTTCATTTCAACCCGATTTTTCTTCCATTATTGTCGATGGGGAGCAACTTTGAGGTGCCATTTTCGTCACTTGTCATGAGGTAAGTAATTTATGCAAGATTTGGTTAAATACAAGGTTTATTTATGGATTTAGACTTGGAAAAATGTAGAAAAAGTGGGGTTTTGGTGGAAAACCTAGAAAATTATATTCTTGGAATTTAGCCACGATTTTGGGCATGGAATCTAGAGAAAATCATATATTTGAGTTCCTAAGGTCATGGGTAATCTTTATCTTTGAAAAATTTTGGATTCCGGGCACGTGGGCCCGATGGCATTTTTGTCAGCTTTTCGATCGGAGTTAGGAATTTCTATAAATTAGATTGTAATGAATAATTGAGCATATATTAATGAATTTGTGTAACCGTGGTCTAGTTTTGGAGCGTGGAGCATCAATTAGAGTCTTCAGAAGGGTGTGGAATGCCAGTTATGGATCTTCGGAGCAAGGTGAGTCTTTCTAACCTTGTAAGAGGGAATTGTCCCCATATGTGAATTAATTGATTATGTGCTCCTATTTGTGGGGGCTACGTACGCACGAGGTGACGAGAGTCCGTGCATAGCTACTATTATGCTATTTTCCGGGTAGTTAGGACCCAAAAGCATGTTATACTTGGATTATTTATAAACCCATTAACTGCTTGAATTGCTTAAATCACATTGAATTAGTAAGGGAGTTTCTAAAAAGATTAAACATCGTTCTAAAAAAATTGTTAAAGGAGAATTGATTTTATTTGGATAATTATTCCCCAATAAATTCTTAATTGGCTATTTGAGCATGTATTTTATGTGTACCTGCGTCGCATGGATGATTCGCGAGCAGGGTGACTGTTTATTTTATGTGTACCTGCGTCGCATGGATGATTCGTGAGCAGGGTGATTGTTTATTTTATGTTAACCACGTCGCATGGATGATTCACGAGCGGGGTAATAGATGCATCTATGGTTCGGGCCGTTCGACCCTCGACAATACACAATTTACATTTCACTTGGATCAAGCCGTCGCCTCGGTGTGATTTGCGCATGTTATTTTTCGCTTGAAAATTTTAAACGTTAATTTGCCCTTTGCCGCTTGATATAAGTTGATAAGATAATGAAGAGTAAAACTTGAAAATCATTGATTATTTGTTGAATGTGTTTACCTGTTTTCTGGCTTCTTGAATTAGAACTACTATACAAATCCATGATTTTCTTACATTGTTAGTATATTGTCAATTGACCCCTAGTAAGTGTCGAAGTTGACCATCTCGTCTCTACTTCTTCAAGATTAGGCAGGATACTCATTGAGTACACGTTGTTTGCGCACTCATACTACACTTCTATGCATTTTATTGCACAAGTATATGTATCTCTAGCAGCCTACTGGGCGTAGCAGTGCGTATGATTCTGGGACTAGGTGAGTTGCATTATTCGAGGTGACCCGAAGCTAGTGTAGTCCCTTTCAGCATATTGTATTTATTTCTTTCCTGTCCACTGTATTTCGGACGGATGTTGTATTTTATTTCCCTATCAGTAGATGCTCCTGCACTTGTGACACTAGATTCTGGGAGGATTTTGGATTATTCAGTATTAAGTCATTTATTGACTTTAAGTTCATTTTTGTAAAATCTTTATTGTTTAATATTCTTCGTATAAGAAAAAAAATGTTTTCCGCAAGTACTAAAATTGGAATTTAACTATGCATTCTTGGTTGACTTGCCTAACTGCGGTGTCCGGCGCCACCACGACCCTTAGTGGATTTTTGGTCGTGACAACATGGTATTAGAGAACTAGGTTCCTAGGGTCGCACGAGTGATGAGCAAGTCTAGTAGAGTCTCGCGGATCGGTACGGAGACGTCTATACTTATCCTCGGGAGGCTGCAGGACTGTTAGGAGTACTTCCCTTCTTGATTCCTTATCGTGCGACTTGATTCCTGTGAGGCTTATGCCTTTGTTTCATCCTACTCAAACTTATGCGACGCGAAGTGCTTGCTATAAATCAAAAAAAAGATTGAAGAACCGTAATGGTACTACAGATGTGATACGGGATGTTTCTCCCGGTATAGTTGACTGGATTATTATCGCCACCTTATGGAAGGATATTCTAATGTTTCAGCTTAGTAATGGTACTTTTGAGAGCTCTAAGGTTAGGCAAATGTCGCCATGATGCTTATGAACTAATGTTGCGCAGTGGTGATATGATGGTAGGATGTTTCGCCCACGTGTCGGGGCAGTGAATGACTTCAAGGGAGGTTTACTCAGTGCATAATCAAGAGATTTAGTATTTTATTCCCGGGAGGGGAAAGACAATCAAATTGAGGATGGTCAGATGTGGGTTGGTGGAAGTAATGAGACTTGGTATTTGCAAGTGTTGTAGAGTTTTCTTCTATGATGGGATGTCGTTGTCCTAAATGAACGTGCTAAGTTTGTCGGTGTTATGAATTTCTACAATTTGCCTTTGGGGCAAGATATTGTGAGATAGAATTGGAGGCACAACTGTCAGATATCGCAGGGTGCGGTAGTTCAGGATTGAATCAGTATTTCTAATGTTGATGGTTCGTTAAAGATGACCTTCGAAAAAGTTTGGAGTTAGTAGCAAATTGTGGATTCAAGTTCTATGAAGATAAATTTTATTAAGGCAACGACTGAGCAGCAAAATATGAGAATGACATGAGGGAAGTGTCAGGCGATGTTTTAAACTTCTAAAGGGCCAAGCTTAGGAAGCGCAGGTCGAGTAGTTGATTAAAGAAGTGAGTTTGCCCAAAATGGGAGAGTGGCGGAGCTGCGTAGGGGCTTGGTAATAAGATAACTATGTTCCTTAAGGAGAGTTTGGAATGATTTGGGATTTTAGTGGCTGACGATTGAAGCTTATGGAATTAATTAGAAGTATGGGCTATCATGCGGTAGGAGATTTAACATAACGGAAATGAGCCGCTTAAATGAGAAAGGATGCAGCATGACTTGGATAGGAAGAATATTGTCACATATTTAAATGATGTCCACGAGAGTTAAATGGATTCGTGCAGCTAGAGAGTGAGCTCAGACTCAGGATGGGTTATTGATGTCGTAGTGAGTGTACCCTGAGCAACAGTGTTGAAAGATGCCGGGAATAGCCTTCTATAGGTGGGTTACCCAAGTGAGCAGGTTAGTAGTCGCGTGGTTGGTGAGGCTCATACGAAGAACTTTATCGGTTATGTAGCAAAGAGATCGGTCGTGCGAATGCGGTGGGTGAATCAGAGTACAAAAGAATGGGGCTTTGCGGAAGGAATTTGAGGATTTACACAGTTGATCACGCAAGGTTGTGTCGATTAAAGCTAGGGAATCATGGTGAATTCCAGAGTTGTGGAATAATGGCTTCAAGCTAAGTGGGAGAGTTCCACCGCTTATGATTGGGTTGCATGGTTAACCACTTGCGAGATTTCTGGTTATTAGCAAATTGATGTGCTATTTCAGCTACGGGGAAAGAACATGAGTGGTGATTCGAGCAAAGGAATTATTATAGGTGTGATATCGTTGGCCTTATTAGCCCATGTTCATATTTGGGGAGTGATTTTGTCGGGTGCTCCGTCGAGAAGGTATGCTTGTATTAGAAGAATCATGGAGTTGATTATATTCGGGCCAAGTTAGAGCGGGAGACTCTCAGCAATGGTCCTAGGGGAACTCAAAGGATAAAGTGTGGTACCTAATGATTTCGAGCCTATAAGTATAGTTAAGAATAAAGCTTTGTAGCAGCTTATGAGAAGGTGCCCAGAATGTTCTATGATATGCTAACTTGCGGTATAGCATTTGAGAGATATGAAATAGTTTGTGGGATTTGAGACAGCATGGTCTCGTGATTTGAGGTCACTTGAGATGAGTGCAGATAGAGTATGTTATGTGTTTGATGGAATTAGTATTATTTCTAAGGTAATTGGGGTGAATCGAAAGAAGATAGGCTGGTTAGCCATAATTTAGTTGGCATGTTGGTGGTAGAGATCAACTCTTTCAACGTGATTAAGTTATGTAAGTGATTTGTGGCAGTGCATATGAGGCTTGTCAGCCGCCGTAATTGATATCATTCTGAAGCATTCTACTATTACGGCTTGTTATGTGGAAGCAGATTCCGAAAAGGCTATGGTGGCTTAGACCACTACTTAGAGATTTGCATATTTTGCGGTTAGGAGAATTCACCTATGTGATACTATGGATCTCCTGAAGTGAGTTAAGTGAAAAGTTTTCATATGATGAAGTGTTAACCCGTTAGTGGTTCCAGAGTTATAATGAAAAGCATGTCCTATCATATATTGGCACGTTGGGTGCAGTGAGTAGTATGGAATTTGAGGTGAAGACCAAAGTTGCAGTTCGGTGTTGATAAGGATTTTGCGAGCTCGGATGAGCAGGAAAGGAGTTTTGATGATTAAAGATTTAAACCAAGTATGAAGGTTTGCGATGATGTCGTTAAATTAAGAATATATGCCTGGAGGGCACTCAGTTATTGGGTTGTGGACTGTGGATGAGTACTCCGGTTATGGCGGTTGTTCTTGTGTGTCATGAGAAAAGGGAAATTAGTATGGACCCTTGAAAGGCTATTAGATTAGTTTGATATGATCATGATCAACTTGAGGTCGGTTGATGGCTTATTGGTACATTGTGGCATCATATGAGACTTCTGATTATGTCTTGGGTGGCTTATTTCCTGAGCAGTTCGTACTGGGTCAGACAAGATTTTTGGATTTAGGATCAGTGCAATCTGAGTATATGAAGTATATTATGGAGATAAGGCCATTATTTGGTCCTGTATGAGGTGATGGTTTTGTCAGGGGTATAGACCTAATGATTTTTGACTCGGTAGTTAGTTATGAATTTCTGTGCATCTCTTTAGTCATGGCGGGATTGTAAAGGTTGGAGTAAGACCCGTGTAAGTCATGAGGTGCAACGGGAGCATCAAATTAGTAGGATTTTGACTAAGTTGATCAGAAAATGTTATTGTGGTCTGGTGAATAAAGTGATGCAAGGTGTGAATTAAGCAAAGTTATGCAGTCATGTTTGGGTACAACGTGTAGTGAGGGATATGGTGGCCTCATGTTGGAAACAGGCCGGACATAGAATTCCGGATGTAGGAATTGGGCCTTAAGGCATATCTGCTTGAGTAAATGAGAATATCTTCAGAATTGATCGAGCTAATATGCTCAACTGAGTTGTGGTAGCACGGGAAGGTGCATGAGAAGTTAAACAACGATTTCAGACTACTTCAGTGTAGCTCTCAGCACGTTCAAGGATGAACGTATGTTTAAGTGGGAGAGAATGTAGCGATCCGACCGGTCATTTTGAGTTTTAGCGCTCCGTTAAATAGTCTGAGGCCATGAGCAGCTTCATTTCAAGTATTATGACTTGTATGCTTGGTCGGAATTAAGCTCTGGTAAGTTCAGAGTCGATTTGGATAGAGAATTCTCATTTCGGAAGCTTAAAGTTGAAAGAATGAACTAGGACTGGAATTTTGAGTAAATGACCTCGAAATCAAGATCTGAAGGTTCCATCAGGTTCGTATGATGATTTCCGACTTGGGCGTATGCCTGGTTCGGGTTTCGGATAACCCGGGAGAATTTTAGCGCCTATTGTGAAAGTTAGCATTTTAGAAGGAATTTCATAAGTTTGGATTGAAGTGAATTTCAGTGTTATCTATGTCCGTTTGGGGTTCCGAGAATGTGAATAGCTCCGTATGGTGATTCTGGAGTTGGGGGCGCGATCGGAAGTGAATTCAGAGGTCTGTAGGTTATTTTGGAGCCATTTGGCTAAAGATAGAAATTTGAATGTTTTTGAGAAATTTGACTAGGGGTGGACTTTTTGATATCGGGGTCAGATCCTTTTTTCGGAAGTTGGAGTAGGTCCGTAATGTCAAATATGACTTGTGCGCAAAATTTGAGGTCAATCGGGCATGATTTGATAGGTTTAAACATCAAAAATAGAAGTTTGAAATTTTGAAGTTCATAAAGTTTGAATCTGGGTGTAATTCATGGTTTTAGCATTGTTTGATATGATTTGAGGCCTCGAGAAAGTCCGTAACGTGTTTTGGGATTTGTTGGTAGTTTGGTTGAGGTCCCGAGGGCTTCGGGTGGATTCCGGGTAGTTAACGGATTGAAAATAGGATTTTTGGACAGCTGAAAGAATCTGGTTGCTGGCATTTTCGGTTTTGCGCTTCGCTGACCGTAGAAGCGGCACCACAGAAGCGGAAAGGGAGTCGCAGAAGAGGGTTTTGGTCAAGGTCTTGAGGACCGCAAATACGGTTAAGGTTCCGCAGAAGTGGGACCGTATCTGCGGAGAAATGATCGTAGAAGCGGATGAGAGTATCTTGGAGAGGACCACAGATGCGGTCAAAGTTCCGCAAAAGCGAGATCGCATCTGCGGGCGGCACATCGCAGAAGCGAGAAAGGGGTGGCTCAGGAAAGTCCGCTAATGTGGCATTTTAACTGCACCTGCGGAATCGCAGAAGCGGTCAAGGAACTGCTAAGACAGTGAGATCTTTTAAGTTCGGGGTTGAGTTCATTTCAACCCCATTTTTCTTCCATTGGATTTGATGGGGAGCAACTTTGAGGTGCCATTTTCGTCACTTGTCATGAGGTAAGTAATGTATGCTAGCTTTGGTTAAATACAAGGTTTATTTATGGATTTAGACTTGGAAAATTGTAAAAAAAGTGGGGTTTTGGTGAAAAACCTAGAAAATTATATTCTTGGAATTTAGCCACGATTTTGGGCATGGAATCTAGAGAAAATCATATATTTGAGTTCCTATGGTCATGGGTAATCTTTATCTTCAAAATTTTTTGGATTCCGGGCACGTGGGCCAGAGGGCATTTTTGTCAACTTTTCGATCGGACTTAGAAATTTCTATAAATTAGATTGTAATGAATAATTGAGCATATATTAATGAATTTGCGTAACCGTGGGCTAGTTTTGGAGCGTGGAGCATCAATTAGAGTCTTCGAAGGGCGTGGAATGCTGGTTATGGATCTTCAGAGCAAGGTGAGTCTCCTTTCTAACATTGTAAGAGGGAATTATCCCCATAGGTGATACAATTGATTATGTGCTCGTATTTGTAGGGGCTAAGTTCGCACGAGGTGACGAGATTCAGTGCGTACCTACTATTATGCTATTGTTCGGGTAGTTAGGACCCAAAAGCATGTTATACTTGCACTATTTATGAACCCATTGACTGCTTGAATTGCTTAAATCACATTGAATTAGTAAGGGAGTTTCTAAAAAGATTAAACTTCGTTTTAAAAAAATTGTTAAAGGAGAATTGATTTTATTTGGATAATTATTCCCCGATAAATTCTTAATTGGCTATTTGAGCATGTATTTTATTTGTACCTGCATCGCATGGATGATTCGCGAGCAAGGTAATTGTTTATTTTATGTGTACCTGCATCGCATGGATGATTCACGAGCAGGATGATTGTTCATTTTATGTTGACCGCGTCGCATAGATGATTCGCGAGCGGGGTAATAGATGCATCTATGGTTCGGGCCGTTCGACCCTCGGCAGTGCACAATTTACATTTCTGTTGGATCAGGCCGTCACCTCGGTATGATTTGCGCATGTTATTTGTCGCTTGAGAATTTAAAACGTGAATTTTCCCATCGTGGTTTGATATAAATATATAAGATAATGAAGAGTAAACCTTGAAAATCCTTGATTATTTTTTGAATGTGTTTACCTGTTTTCCGGCTTCTTGAATTAGAACTTCTATACAAATCCTTGATTTTCTCACATTGTTAGTATATTGTCAATTAACCCCTAGTAAGTGTCGAAGTTGACTATCTCGTCTCTACTTCTTCAAGATTAGGCAGGATACTCATTGAGTACACGTTATTTGTGTACTCATATTACACTTCTGTGCATTTTTGTTGCACAGGTATATGTATTTATTTATTTCCTGTCCACTGTATTTCGGACGGATGTTGTATTTTATTTTCCTATCATTAGATGCTCATGCACTTGTGACACCGGATTCTGGGAGGATTTTGGATTATTCAGTATCATGTCCTTTATTGACTTTAAGTTCATTTTTGTAAAATCTTTATTGTTTAATATTCTTCGTATAAGAAAAATATTTTCTGCAAGTACTAAAACTGGAATTTAACTATGCATTCTTAGTTTGCTTGCCTGACTGCGGTATTCGGCGCCACCACGACCCTTAATGAATTTTGGATCGTGACACGTAGCATCTTCCAGGCTTTCAAATCTCATGACGTGGCCATATCTGCATTCAATGAATTTGAAAAATTAACTGAAGGTAAAAAAATTCTCAAACCGATGGTTTTTATTGCATTTTTTGGTAAGAAGACGGGATTATATAAATATTGGTCTGAGTGTGTTAATATGATTGTTGGAGTCAAGTGTAGTTGCTTCCAAGTTTTCCAATATTATTATTAAGCCTTAGAAGCCTTCAACAAATTTCAAAAAATAAGTTGTTCACAGGAAGGGCCATCTTCATGCTCAGTTGATGAAGAAAGTGAAGAAATGGTAACAAATAAAAATGCAGCAAGTGCTATTTCATCTGCTATGTTAGCGGAAATATTTATTGGGATGAAGTTATCAGAAAATATTGCAAACTGGTCATATCCATTTTATTTCTTATTTTCTTCTGTATTAGAAAAGTTTTTGCTATAAGTTTTGGTGTGCAAGAGATGTAGACTTTGTTTTGCATTTTGAATATCAAGTTTGATATGAAGTTGACCATAATTATTTCATGTTTACTTTGTTCATTATTTATGAAGTTCGAATTTTATGTCTTCTTAGCATTTCGATCCTGTTTCAGGTAAATTATTCCAAGGAAAAAATATGCATTTTGTACATTTTGTATTAATTTGCATTTCGCTAGTGTTGTACACGCATTGTATTTCAAATGGGGTACGATTCGGTATTTCTTAACTTTTATTCAATTAACACTACTGTTTTTATTCATTGTATTTGTCATAAATTTTCATATGGGATATTGAAAAGGTTCCTATTAAATGATTCGAGAAGGAGAGAGAGTGAGGGAGAAAAAGTAAAGAACTTCACTATATTTATACATAAAAAATGTGTATTACTTTTGACTCGATAATATTTGGAATCAGTGGATAAAGAAAGCAAAACTATTTTTGAATATGTAGCAAAAAATAAAAACCAAAAGTAAAGAAAGCAGTGGATAAAGAAATACGAAATAGACATAATTTTTATTGATTAATTGATACTCTTTAATATATTTCAAATAATATTTGAAATTTAATCACGCTACAAACATGGCATGCACAACAAAAAGACTTAAAATACCAATCTTCTTAAAATAACTCTACTCTATCTTTGGTTAAATTATTTTGATGCCTTAAAGGCGGCTTCGGTGTCACTTCTTATAGCGATAATAGGATTATCGTTATCTTCATTTTGGTTAGCGATCAATTCCTCCTACATGTTGTAACGACAGGTAAGAGGGTAGGAATCAAGTAAAAGCCTTTTTACATAGTCGACGCCAATTTCATGCATCATTCTAAGCAGCAGCAAGTTCGTCTCAGTTTTTAAATTGGTTTCTTATATCCTGGTACAAGATGTTGTGGTTAATTGGAGAACCATAAAGAGGTTCATCAATGATTTTTTTCGTTGGAGTTCTTTCAATTGTTATTTTCGTAGAATGATTTGGATGATGAGATCAATAATGTAGTTGTATTTATAGAGTTATATTTAGGGTTTAAATTTATTTAGGGTTAGGGTTTCGATTTTATTAATTGAGTTCTCATGTATTTAATTGGAATCCCAATTTATAATGAATCTTTTACACTCCTCAAAGAATTTTTTACAGCTTTCAATGCATCCGTCTCGTTTACCGAAAATTTTATTCATGAACTCTTGATCCAACCAGTGAGTATATCTGGTTTGAGATATTGTTTTCAATACAACCATTTCATATGAATTTTCTTGGAACATAGTAAAACCAATGTTCCATACAAAGAGGCTTAAGCTCTATCAAGATTAGCGGTGTTTTTTCTAGTATTTGAAAAAAAGAATCTTAGTTAGCCTAATATTAACCACTGAAATTATTTACATTCTAGTTAGCCTAAAGAATCCTCCATTTTAGTTAGCCTAAAGAATCCAGTCGGTGAACAAGCAACTTATTACAGGTGCTACTATCAGGTTTGGTTTGAATAGAGTTATTGTCAAAATTAATAGTGTTAGTTTAATTCTATTAATTGTTCCGATTGCCAAAATTGTATTAATAACTATAATTTTTGAATCTCCATGTAGATATTGATTCCTATTTACAAACATAACTATTCACATACCAACCATTTAACTTCTCTACGAGCATTTATACCTCTTATTTACACTTTCTATTTCGAATTCAGTACTATTTTAGTAGTGTATAGAATTAGGACGAAGCCTACTGGTGAGAATACATAAGTCTTCCTCTTTTCAATATATAATTCATACAGTAGAATTGATGTAAAAAAAATAGTCTTTTGAAATGATATAAAATATTTGTTATAGCAAAGAAGACCAATGTGATGAAGATTGAAATTCGATAATATCAATATTTCAACAGAAAATCAAACACACAATTACCAAACTAAATCAACATAAAAATAAAAGGATAAATCAACACAAACACTGAATTACCCGACCGGTTATTTTGAGTTCTAATGCGTCGTTCGGCGGTTTGAGGCCTTGAGTAGCTTCACTTCATATTTTATGACTTGTACGTATAGTTAGAATTAAATTTTGGGAAGTTCGGAGTTGACTCGGATGGAAAATTCTCAATCTGAAGCTTTAGGTTGGAAGAGTTAACCAAGGTTGGAATTTTGAGTAAACGAACCTGAAATTGGGATATGAGGATTCCAATAGGTTCGTATTATAATTTCAGACCTTGGCGTATGTTCGGGTTGAGTATCGGGTGGTCCGGGAGAATTTCGGCCCTTACTATGGAAAGTTGGTATTTTGAAAGTTTAAGAATTTCTTAAGTTTAATTGAAGTGAAGTGAATTTTGGTGTTATCAATGTCTGTTTGAGATTCTGAGCCTTGGAATAGGTTCGTATTGTTATTTATGACTTGTGCATAAAGTTTGGCGTCATTCCAAAATATTTAAGTATGATTCGGACGCGTTCGTCGAAGTTTGGAAGTTTGAAAGCTAAAAGAAGGATTTTGAGCATCGATTCATGATTTTGATATTATTCGTGGTGTTTCAAGATTTTGGATAAGTTTGGATAAGATATTGGGACTTGGTGTGATCGGACGGGGTCCCGGGGGCCTCGACTGAGTTTTTGGGTGGTTTCAGATCAATTCTCCTCATTTTGTCACTGTTGGTTCTAGTGTAGATAGCATACATCGCGATCACGCAAGTAATCATGCGATCACGAAGGGTTAGCTGGGCTAGTGGAGGTTTTGTTCATCGTGATCGCATAAAAGGGAAATCGATTGCGTAACTAGAGTGGGTGTTTCTTCGCGTTCGCATGGGCTGAGTCGCAAATGCAATGAGTTGAGGAGGCATGCCTGTTTAAGGGAGTTGTGTTATGCAATCGCAGAAGGACTCACGCAATCGTGTAGGGAAATTTCTGAGGGCGAGGTTTAATTGTATTTGCGTTCGCATAGGCTTGTCTGTTTAAGCTTCGTGGTCGCGAAAGGCTTATCACATTCACCTAAGAGAATTTCTGGGCAAGGTCTGTTTGGCCTCTGTGATCACGAGGTCTTTTTCGCGATCACATAGAAGGGAGGCTTGGGCGTTGCAAATATAATTCGGTTTACAAGTTCGGAGTAGAATCCCATAGAGAACTAAGGCTTAGCTACAGTTGTTCAATATCGCTAAGAAACACAAGTCCAAACAATTTTCTAATTATAAAGATTATAATGTTTATTTTTATCTAATTAACTAACAAATACTAAAAATCATTAAAACTATCAATTAACAGGGATAAGGATTGGAGACAAGATTAAAGAGTCTAGAGTTATGATTTTTCCTATTATTGGTATCTTTTTCGCAAAGTTTCCTATAAATTTGCCTAAGTCTTCTCTACCGATCATGAGCACTCTGACTATCGTAGCTCTCTCCCGAGCAATTACCACAATTTACTAGATATATTCTCCCGAATTACGCTAGCTGGCATTAAGTACGGCTCACTCGGATCGCACCAAGATTTTGTTATCCTTAATCCCACCTTTAAACCTCCGTATTGATCTCTCATATACGTTAGGAGTGATTTTGTTCAATAACTACCTAAATATACACTCTCTCCCAAGTAATACATACTAAATGGGCACAGTCGATTGAGAGCTCTTCAACCAACCACAATAATAACGTAGTTGAACAAATAGATAAAAGCTATGGCAAATCTATATTAACGTAAAAGGAAAATCATCCTCCAATAGGTTCCATCAAAACTATAGATAATAAATTAGCTATTCATAATAGTATGCAAAACTAAAATACTAGAATTCATAACCAATAATGAAAAATAGGAAGAAGGAAGTGAAAAAATCGTAGAGAATTCTACGCCTTGATCTTAGTGTGTTCTTGCCTCCTTAGGCCGAATCCCTGGTCTCCTTAGACTTCTTAGGCTGAATCCCCGGTCTCCTTAGGCCTAAAGTCTGTCCAAACTCGACCCCCCCTCAAAAGTGACATTTTTAGGTATATTTATATGTGTAGGAAAAGACCTAAACATGTAGCCAAGTCCTAGTCAAACCAGGAGACGAAATAAGCCTTCAAAATTCGGACTGGAGCTCGCCCAGGCATGGCTAAAGCCTGGTTGAGCTGGCCTTTGCCTGGCCTCTCCTTTTAACTGTTCTCGAGCACATTTTCAATATTTAAGTATCCCTTTTGCTCTACTTTCATCTCCAATTTACCTACACATAAAATAGACTCCATTACGTACAAATAAAGTGTAATTTATGATTAAAGCATGTAAAATACAAGGCAAATAATGCGCAAAACCATGAATTATAGCCACACATCACTTGGGCAGAATATAAGTTAGCAAAAACGGGATTTGCTCATTCATCTCATTTTTCTCTCCTGGAGATGACTTTAGGGCGATTTTGGAGAGCTATTTCATCCATCTCTTGGGGGCAAGTGTTTCTAAACCACTTGTGATTATATTTGATGAACAAATATGGAATTTTAACTTGAAAATTTGTGGAAATTTTGGGATTTTAAAGAAAGATCTAGAATTGACATTTTTGGATTTTTACCACAAAGTCGGACATGGAATTAGGAATAAATGATATATTTGAGTTCGTGGAGTTATGAGTAATTATTATTTTTGATATATTTCGAAATCCGGTCTTGTGTTCCTGAGGGTTGACGACATTTCAAGCTGAGTTGGGATTTTTATAAAAAGATTATTTATGAGTGCTGGAGTATATTTTTATTGGTTTTCATGATTGTTTGACTAGTTTTAGATCGATGGGTATTGGTCTGATGTGCTAGAAAGGCGTTGGAGCCGGTTATGGAACTTCGGAGTAAGGTAAGTCTCCTATCTAATCTTGTGAGGGAGAATTTACCCCGTAGGTATTATTCTTGTTATATGCTACATGTTGTGAGAGCTACGCACGTATGAGGTGATGAGTATCTGTGCGTATGTTAGAATTCCTGATTATGTCCGGGTAGACTTAGATTTATGTCATGCTTTTATTGTAATAATTGAGTTATTCTTGCCTATTTAATTACTTCATTTTGCATTACGACTTGAGACTAGACTTGCGTAGAGTAATGGACTTGCTGTTTTAGATATATGATGAGCTACTTGATTAGCCGTGAAAAATTGTTCTTCCCTTACGAATCTCTTCCATGTTGTGCGTATTCATCGAAAAGTTTTCTTAGTTTCATAACTGACACGTATATTTGTGAGTGGGGTCAATGACCCGTTAAAGCTTCTTATTCTAATGGGATCGAGCCGTTCGCCTCGGTGATATCATGTAACATACTTTTATGGGATCGGGCTGTTCGCCTCAACAAAGTATTATATTTGTATGGGATCGGTTCGTTCGCCTCGACAGGATTATGTACCACATTCTTATGGGATCAGGCCATTTGCCTCGACATTATATTGTAACACACTCTTATGGAATGGGGCTATTCGCCTCGGCAGTACCATGTATCATATTCCTATGGAATCAGGCCGTTCGCCTCAGTAATTCTATGAAACACTCTTATGGGATCGGGCTGCAAAATCTTGTGAAATGCTGGATACGGAGTCCGCATACTCATGAGTTTACTAACTCAGGATATGATCGTTGATTTGGTATTGACCATTACGTATTCCATTTGAGGAGGTATCCGATAATTGAGGACCTGTACTCATTGTCTACTTACCATATTTCATACTTATCTACTTTATTTGATTTGATTTACTCAATGTCGACCCTTCGTCACTACCTCTTCGGGGTTAGGCTAAATACTTAATGGGTACATGCTGATTTACATACTCACGCTGCACTTCTGACCTAAATATGTAGGATCTAATAGGTTCATTTGGTGGTCATTTGGGCGCGTAGGCGTGACTGCAGAAGGGACTTTATGGTGAGCTGCATTCCATGCTACATTTCACAACACGCAGAGTCTCCATTATAGTTATTTACTTTATCTTGTCTATCTTTTCTTTCAGACAGATGTTGTATTGTTATTGTACTTCTTAGTATATGCTCATGCACTTGTGACACCGGATTTTGGGGTTCCTAGTGGATGTTCATTACTGTAGTTCATGTAGTTGTTATCATTTCATCTTATGATTTATTAGTATTCGGAATTTGATAAAGAAAAGCACGGTTTCTATGAGGTGCCAGATTTTATCCTATTTATATAATGCGGTTCATGAATTCAAAAATATTATAATGAGTAATTAAGTGTTGGCTTGCCAAACGGCGATGTTTGGCATCATCATGGTCTATAGTGGATTTTGGATTGTAACAAAAACATTCTAGAAACTTATCAATTTCAACCGGATTATCAGAAGTTTCTTCTCCCTTCACTTGAACTTTGAATACAACATACAGTGGTGCAATATTAACCAACTCAAATTTGATGACGAAACATCGCTTGACATAATTGTCCAAAACAAAAGGTTTTCACCTACTTTGAACCTTCTTCGATCACCAACGTTCAAAGGTACAAATCACTCTTTACCATGATAGTGAAGAAGCGCGGTTTCTACTGTTGGAGGAAGATGCTTGTAGATTTTTCTTGGAATATACTGAAAAAGAAAAAAAGCATTATTATTAAATTTGCGGAAAATATGAAACTAAACCAAGAAAAAATATATATACACTATTGATGCATATATTTTTCTGTAGTTAAGGTATAAACAACAAAAGTATTTTATGTAAAAACAAATCGGTAAGTATTTAAGTCAAGAAGTCAGTGCAAAATTCAAAGAAATAAATTTTAAAGGACATAATAATTTACCAGATCGTCGTAGTTTATGCATAAATCAGTCATAACCACTTCAAATGTTGGTTGATTCTCTTCTTCATTATAACCACTTCAAATGTTGGTTGATTCTCTTCTTCATTATCATTAATAGAAGAGTAAGATAGGGCCCGTTTGGTAGAGGAGAGGCGTCTATAGTTAAGGTTTGTAGGTGAGTGTATTTTAGGTCTTTAGAATTTGAGTACTTGATACTATATATATGGGGCCAACCTAGTCCAAAAAAATATTTCAAACACCCTCCTCAAAAATTTTGAATGCTAAGTTTCCCTCTTAAGTTCTTTCATCGTTCAATTTTGACAGGTTTGTATCCCATCGTTTGAGTGCTAATTAAATTATTTTTTAATGCTAATTCCATCGGTTTTCATCCTAAATTTGAATCCTAAGTAGCAATTTTGGTTATAAAATATTAATGAATTGGAAGAAAAGAGTGTTGGTACAATGTATCATTCCCAGGCATCAATTCATCCACTGGTTAGCAGTTCAACACATACTAGCTACTGTTGACAGATTAGAGAGATGAGAAATACAGGTTGACAAAGGATATGTATTGTGTGCAGCTGACATAGAGGAAACCTTGGAGCATATGCTATTTGAATACTCTTACTCACATCAGGTGTGACATACTCTACTAGGCTGGTTAGGCATAAAAAGTAACAGAGGTACTTGGCAGGAAGAAGTCAATTGGGTAGCAATCAGAATCAATAATCGACCATAGACTCATATTTTAGGCTTTCTCTTTGCAACAACTGTTTATCATATTTGGGCAGAGAGAAATGCTAAAATATTTCAATAAAAAAAGCAAGAGGACAGACAGAGAATGAAGGAAATAGTTATACAGTTACATGTTAAAGGACAGAAAATTTTTAAATAGAAGAATATACTAGATAGGTTAAATTGGTACCTATCATAGATAGTTATAACATAGTTGTGATATTATGAGGGAACTAACTCTTGAGTCCAAATGAGTTAGCTATGTATAAATTCTTACTTGGTGGGATAGATTTTTTTTATTTTGACCAAAAATAATATTAATGAATTAAGTTATGTATTTTGCATATTTCGTCCCCTTTTAATAATCAATAGCTACTGACTAAGGTTGTAATCATATAATCTATGTTAACTACATTATTACGATTCATAGTTATATTAACCGTTTATATAATAGCTAATATATAATTCTATTCATTAAGGTCATACGTATCAGCCAGTAGTTATTCATAGAAATCATATAAGTCCAGTGACTAAGGTTGTAGTCATATAGCTTTTGTTAATTACATCGTTGTGATTCATAGTTATATTGGCCGCCTATATAATAGCCAATATAAAATTCCATTAATTAAGGTCATACGTATCAACCACTAGTTATTCGTAGCAACCATATAAGTCATTGCCTAAGGTTTTATTCATACGGCCTATGCTAATTACATTGTTGCTGTCACTCCCCCTTTTTTTCCGCGGAGTCCGGGTCTCGATATTTTGGGAAAACTCCTTTTTCTTTTGGGAATTGGGTATGAGATTTGAAGAGTCGCCACCTAACGGATTAAGGTGCGTTAGGTCACCTAGAACAAATGACTCATGAACTAGTTTACATTACCAAAGATTGGGTAAGGGCTCGAAATTACCTTGAGGGGAAGGTGTTAGGCACCCTTCGAGGTCCATAACGGTGGGTCCCGACCAAACTCAATTTAAGAGAATTAGTCTTATAAGGAAATAAAGCAAATTAAACAAAAAGATATTACTTTTAAAACAAGGAGTAAAGGGGGTCCTAGGTTTTTTAGCCCATAGGACCACTTACGTGTAATAATTGGTATTCGTCTCCAAATTGGGGTGCTACACATAACATTAGTGCACAGGTCATCACTCCTTTACTACCTAATTACCCTCCCATTTTGATTATTAGCTAAGCGTTCTATCCAATCTGTACCTTATGCGTGCACTACCCGTCCGTTCCCTATGGCCCTGGAGGTGTTTAGACCTCTATTTAAGGCAGTTCTAGACTCACCTATGTTGTTTAAAAGGAGAAAACTAAGCGACAATCAAAAGCTAAGTAGGACTATCACACAAGAAGCAGTTAAGTGGGCTCATATTAACCTCCACAAATAGACAAACAAATGCACGCAGTTCAAGCAATTTTAAATGATTTTAGGATCCTATAGGTAGGATGTCCAAAATGAGCACAAAAATAGAATATACATCAGTCTTAAAGCGAGTAGACGAGTACCTATCAGTTTACCTACTGATTTGGTTAACACTCTGAATCTGGGCATACGTCAAACAAGCAGTCATAGTTTTTAGACTTAGAATTTAATTAACATACAAGCTTGCCTAAGTGATAGTCGGGCAGGACACTATAGACATGACATCAATTACTAATTTTAACAGGCATATTTTATCTTTAAATTCTACAGGCATGCTTTCTAAGTACTGAAATGAGTTTTGAAATCCTATAGGCATAATTTCTAAATGCAAAGACTGATTTTAAAACCTTATGGGCATGATATCTAAATACAGAAACTGGTTTTTTGAAATTCTATATGCATGATATCTAAATGCATGAACCAATTTTGAAATCCTATAAGCATGGTTTCTAAATGCAGAAACTGGTTACAACATTAGTTTTTATAGACATGATACCTAAACACAAGGATTGGTTTTTCTTACACTTACTCCTTATAAGCATGATGTCTAAGTGTCAAGACCTGATTTTATATGTATTTTTTATAGGCATGATATCTAAGTGTTGAAACTATTTTTACACTTGTTTCTTATAGGCATGATATCTAGGTGACTTTAGTTCCTATAGGCATGATCTCTACTAATCATGTGTAGGCAGAACTCTTTAAACATATTGCCAAGAAAATTGTTACTCGAACAGACAAGATCCTATAGACATGGTTACTAATGCACATTTATTAAAAATACATGCAGATCCTATAAATAGGATTTCTAATGTGCAGAATTAAATGTAAAGCCCTATAGCAGGATTTCTAACATGCAGATGTGCAACACAGGGTCAAACAATCATAAAATCCTATAGGTAGGATCTCTAAACATCACATAGTAGAATCAGCATAGCCAAGTCCTGTAGATACGATCTCTACCCAATTTCAACAAAAGATATAAGAATAGACCCCCCCCCCCAGATTTTACTAATAACCTCAATATCTATTTTTTACAAGGATTATTATTATAGACCATTATGAATAAATTACACAATGAAAGAGAAATCATTATACTATAGGGAGCCTTGGCAGGCCCCGGATCAACCTGGAAGCCAACCCTTCAATCAGATTTGGAGTACAACAATAGTCCATATTACACCAAATGGACTTCTGGTGTGTCAAAGTTCCCAAGGGCCTCAGGGACCCAAGGCAATGCTCACACCAGAATTTTTCAAAGAAACAGTTTTTGTAAATAAGTTTTGAAAAGCTAGCCCTAGCGTGTCAGAGTTCGGAAGAGTCTCGTGGACTTCTATGTAGTGCTCATACTGGGTGGGGGAGGGGGAAGGACCCTAGATATTTAAGAGTAGGAGTTGAAAATTTTATATAAAAGTAGAAGGTAGTTTTAGAAAAAAATAGTTTGGATTTTTAGAAGTGAATAGAAACTGGTCACAAGATCAAAAACTACAAACAGAACCACATTTATCTGATTGAGTCAAGACATGAATTCCAGTGGTTACAATCACCAGGAACACTGGAATCATAGACAAAACATAGTCACAATGAAGTCAAACAAGGCTTCACATGGTTGGAATTGATTTAGTCCATTAACTATTACTAGGTAAGCATATAGGCATGTATTAAACAGAGAAACATACTGAAATCAAAATGACTAATCAAACTACCATACAAAACAGGGTGGGGTAGTGGGAATTATACATGCTATTTTCAGAATGAGTAAATCAGTATCATGGGCAAAATAGGGACATGCTATCATATAGAACAAGACAAGACTTAAGTCATGTTGGTTAAGAGAAACATAGGGCAGAACATAAGAATGTTGGAACACTAACCATCACAGCCACATGAGACAAAGAGATAACAAGACTAAAGCATATTGGTTAAAATAAAAAAGAAGCATATAATAAACGTGCACATGTTGAGATTTAGAGTGAACTAATCATATAAGTCATAGAGAATAGGAACTTAAGCATAGTAATTGAGAAGGAGATGGCTAGGAGACAAGTATCAAAGCAGAAGTATACTGAGACACATAGCACATAGAAGAGATTATGATAACAGAAATAGGGGCATATCGGTTAAGAGATAGTAAACAGGAAGGTGAAGGCAAGTTGAATCCAATAGTCTAACCTTGGCTTTCAGCCAGCTAGACAGTGCAACAACCACAAATAACAGATGAAATTACAACAGAGAGTGTGAATGAATAAGAGTTTGTGTGTGTGTTTCTGTATCTTTATAAGCGTGTTCTTGTGTTTGAAAGAAATCAGAATGGGGTTTATATAGCACTTAGCAGAGTAAAACAAATAAGGCAAAAAATAATAGAGTTCACAAATAAGGTATACAAATAAAATTATCCAGTTGATTGGGGCCAGTAAACTCAATCAATTAACACAGAAGAATCCGGGAAAGACCCCTTAAAATAGGGAAAATCAATTAACAGTCCATACTGGGGTTTAAATAAGACAAGAAATAATTCATAAGCCATTTATAAGTTGGTTTGAATAAATCAAAACCCAGAAATCGGGCTAATAAACTAATTAAGGCAAGTAGTACCAATTAGGAGTCACAAATAAGGAAAATAGGTAAAAATCACAGAAAGTAACAATCTCAACAGAATGATATAATTTCGAACCCTAAATAGTCAAATAACATCAATTAATCTCTGCTAATTGATAGAGAAGGAATAACAGGCAAATACCAGAACAACTAATGAAGTAGTAATATACCCCAAGGTTTAGAACATAGACAATCAAGCAATCGAAGAGTAACGGAATCAAACACTCAAACTTCTTTAGAAAAGTTTTGTAGAAACGCAAAGAAGTAAAACCCTAGTTTTAGAGAAACATTAAAATCGATTAGTAATAAGGAAAAACAGAAGGTTTATAAAGAAAACACCAGATAAACTTAAAATTATTTCAGATCTACAAGGATTTGAATAGACTAAAGTAGAAAAAGATGATTATTTTGAAGAATGGAATGAGGTGAGAAAAATTCAGTTAAGAACTGGAGTTTCAAGCTATAAACATAAAGATAACAATACTCACAAACATAGCGATGAACATGAGGCAAGTTCATTGAAAAAAATGAAAAGTCTAGGTCGACTCTAAGTTGAATATCTTTTAGATTCCTTCAAACCACGAAGAAATCAAACAACCAGTGAAGGTAAGAGGCCGGCTGGGGCCTAAAATCAAAGGAAAACCCCATGGAACGGAGGGTTTTCCAGTGATAGCGGCTAGGGTTAGGGGAGAGTCTGAGAGAGAAGAGAAGAGGGAAGGGATTTGGGGGCGGTAGAATTATAAAAGTGACTAGGGTTAAGGGTAGTTGATGTTAATTAAAAAAGGAAACGAATCCTGGACCGTTGATCTTTTGAGATCAACGACTGGGATTCCATCCGGGTTGGGGCGGGTTATTTGGAGATTGGGTTATGGATTACATTTAAGTGGTCTAGGGTATATCGGGCTAGGATTTTAAGCAATTGGGCTGGTGTAATTGGGTAAGGTCCGAAAAATTATTTTAAAAAAGGGGCTATTATTTAAATACCCAATTAACTTAATAAAACAATTTTATAAAATAATTTATAAATGATAAAAATATCATTTGTGCATAAAAATAATTCAAAATAATTACTTAGTATTATAAAAATATAAAAAGTTATTTTCTTGTGAAATAAGATAATTATGCACACATGGGGCCATTATTGCAAATTTATTGCAATTATAACCCTAATATGTACATATGGCTATTCATGAAATAAAAGCGTAGTATAAATGTAAATGATAAAATTAAGCAATAAAATAATAATAAAACTGTTTGTGATGCAATTAGAAATTATTTATATAATAAAATGCTACAATAAATTAATTAAAATTCTTTTAAAATTACAGGAAAATTATGAAAAAATATCGATTGATGCTCATGCACTATTTTGACAGTATATATGCATTTTAAAATATATGAGGCAAAAATTGGGCATCAACAGTTGTGATTCATAGTTATATTGACCATTTATATAATAGCCAATATATAACTCTATTCATTAAGGTCATAAGTATCGGTCACTAATTATTCATAGCAACCATATGTCACGACCCAAAATCTAACCTGTCGTGATAGAACCTATTGTGATACTAGGAAAGATGATATTTTCAAAACACTTTCAACATTTAACAAAAATGAGTTAAGACATTTAAAATAACCGGAGTTTGCATAACAATGGGTAAACCCAAAACATAAGTACGAAATGACTAAGTCATGAGCATATGACAAGAAGTCTAGAAACAGAGTTTACAACAGTCTGTGCCAAATGCCAATATAAGAGAGAAAAAGTAATAATAAGGGAGAGACAAGGACTGCAAACGCCAGCAGCTACCTCGTAAGTCTCCGGTACTCAATCACGCATGAGCTCAACGTCCTCCGTGACTGGACACACCTGGATCTGCACTTTAAGTGCAGGGTGTAACATTAGTACAACCAACCCAGTAAGTAACAGAAACAAATAAGGAACTGAGAAGCAGTGACGAGTTATGCAAATACAATTCATTATAGCAATTTCAGTAAAGATTAGACATGCTTTCAAATCAGGCTATTTAAGTCAAATTTTATACAGTTTTAAGTTCAAGTAAACCGGACATAAAATCTTCTAGAAATTTCACAGCAATAATAGCTATCAACTTAAGTGCAACAACAACTGAAAGCAAGTAAAACCTCTCAGGTCAACAGTCACTTAACTCATCTCAATAGCTCAATCACTCGGCTCTCAGCCCTCAGTACTCACACTAGATAAGTACTTGCTCTCGCTAGGGGTGTGCAGACTCCAGAGGGACTCCTACAGCCTAAGCGCTATAATCTGCACGGACAACTCACGTGCCGTAATATCATATCTGGATTTGCAATGACAACTCGCGTGCTATGGTATAAATATCTCACCATCAGGCCCTCGGCCTCACTTAGTCATCAACCTCTCTAGTCTTTCGGGCTCTCAGAAACATATAAATCAGCCCAAACATAGATAATAACATGTATCAACAAAGGACAAGAAGGGATGGAGGTGCGATATGAAATTAAAATCATGACTGAGTACAAGATAGCAAATAGTAGCTAAATCAACAAGTGCACAACCTCTAGGGGTCTCAAAAATGATATCATATAGCCTAAGCGCGATTTCTAGCATGGATTTCAGTCCAATTTCTATAACACTGAGAGAAACATATAGCTAATAACAAGTTATTCCAATTTACGATTCCAGGGGACGGACCAAGTCACAATCCCCATGGTGCACGCCCACACGCCTGTCACCTAGCATAGCACATGCGTCACCTCCACAATAGTAACATAGCACAACATCTGGAGTTTCATACCCTTAAGACCATATTTAAAACTGTTACTTACCTCAATCTGATTAAAATGCTACTTCAAAATGTCTTTGCCTTATGAGTCGGCCTCCGAATGTCCCGAATCTAGCCACAACTAGTACAATACAATTAATATAGGCTAAAGGGATAAATTCCACAAGAAAAATAATAAATTAGAGCCAAAAATATGAAATTGGCTTCGCACCTGCGGCTAGACCCCTTGCAGGTGCGATTATACCAGCAACAGACCATCTTCAACAATTTTTCAAACATCTAACTTGATACGTTAACCATTCGAAACACACTTGAGCCCTCTGGGCCTCAACCAATCATACCAAGTCATATAACCCAATATAAACTTAGTCGAACCCTCAAACCACCTCAAATAACATTAAAAACATGGATTACATTCGAATTCAAGCCTAATGAATTTCTAAACTTTCAAATTCTACAAACGACATTGAAACCTAACAAATCACGTCCGATTGACCTCATATTTTGCACACAAGTCATAAATGAAACTACGAATCTACTCCAACTTCCAAAAATCCAATCCGACCCCGATATCAAAATTTCCATTGCTGGTCAAATTTGCCAAATTCTAACTTTCGCCAATTCAAGCCTAATTCTACTACGAACCTCTAAATCACATTCTGAACACGCTCCTAAGTCCAAAATCACCTAACGTAGCTAATTAAACCATCAAAATAAAATTCAAGGTCATTTACACATAATTAAACATCCATTCGACTTTTTCCAACTTAAATTCTAATTAAGAGACTAAGTATCTCAGTTCACTCCAAAATCACTCCGTACCCGAACCAACTAACCCCGTAAGTCATAATATAGCTGTGGAATGCAAAAGAAGTAGGAAATAGGGAAACTAGGCTGCAACTCTCAAAATGATCGACCGGGTCGTTACATCATATGAGTCCATTGACTAAGGCTTAATTACATCGTTGTGATTCATAGTTATATTGACCGTCTATATAGTAGCCAATATATAATTAAATTCATTAAGGTCATACGTAATTCATTTTGGTCATACGTAATAGCCACTAGTTATTCATAGCAACCATATAAGTCCATTGACTAAGATTGTAGTCATATAACCTATGTGTAACAACCCGATCGGTCGTTTTGAGCCCGAGGATGCCGTTCAGCAGTATGAGGCCACGAGCAGCTTTGTTTAAGGTATTACAACTTGTACACGTGGTCGGAATTGAGTTTCGGGAAGTTCGGAGTTGATTTGGAAAGAGAATTCTCATTTCGGAAGCTTAAAGTTGAAAGAATTAACTAGGATGAGATTTTTGAGTAAACAACCTTAGAATTAGGATCTGAAGGTTCCAGTAGGTTTGTATAATGATTTAAGACTTGGGCGTATGCCCAGTTCTTGTTTTGGATAACCCGGGAGTGTTTTGGCGCATATTGTGGAAGTTAGCATTTTAGAAGAAATTTCATAAGTTTGGCTTGAAGTGCATTTCAGTGATATCGATGTCCGTTTGGGATTCTGAGACTGTGAATAGCTCCGTATGGTGATTCTGGAGTTGGGGGCACGATCAGAAGTGAATTCGGAGGTCCGTAGGTCATTTTGAAGTCATTTGGCTAAAGATGGAAAATTGAAGGTTTTGAGAAGTTTGACCGGAAATGGAATTCCGCAATGTGTTTTGGGATTAGTTGGTATGATTGGTTGGGGTCCCGGGGGCCTCGGGTGGATTCCGGGGGGTTAACGGATCGAAAATGGAATTTTTGGAAGGCTGAGGTTACTGGTTGTTGTCATAACCGCACCTGCAAAAAATGGACCGCAGGTGCGGATCCGTAGATGAGGCCAGAGGAGCCGCATATGCGGTTTGGACCAAAGTGAAGGGGGCCATAGATGCGGTCGAGGAGCCACAGATGCGGAACCGTATTTGCGATAGAGGGGTCGCAGAAGCGGAAATAAGGGGATATGGGAAGGACCGCAGATGTGGTAGAGCGGCCGCACCTGTGGAACCGCACAAGCGGTCATATGACCGAAGGTTCAGAAATTACTGAAGGTAGAAGGGATGTTTTAAAATCGGGGTTTGAGTTCATTTCACCCATTTTTCTCTTGGCATGGGCGATTTTGGGGAGCTTCAAGAGGGGATTTTCGTCATCAACAGCAAGGTAAGATATCCCCACCTATTTTGAGTTAAATACATCAATTATGTATGGATTTGAGCATGAAATTGGTAAAAATTTGGGGGGTTTTGGTAGAAAGACCTAGAAATTATATTCTTGGAATTTAGCCAAGGGATAAAATTTAGAGAAAATCACATACTTGAGTTCCTAAGATCATGGGTAATCTTTATCTCGAAAAATTTCAAATTTCAGGCACATCGGCCCGAGGGCATTTTGGTCAACTTTTTGATCGAAGTTAGGAATTGCTATAAATTAGATTGTAATGAATAATTGAGCATATATTAATGGATTTGCGTAACCGTTGTCCAGTTTTGGAGCATGGTGCATCAAGTAGAGTCTTCGGAAGGGTGTGGAATGTCGGTTATGGATCTTCAGAGCGAGGTGAGTCTCCTTTCTAATCTTGTAATAGGGAATTATCCCCATAGGTAAAATTATGTGCTCCTATTTGCGGGGGCTACGTACGCACGAGGTGACAAGAGTCCGTGCGTACTATTATGCTATTGTCCGGGTAGTTAGGACCCAAAAGCATGTTATACTTGAATTATTTATGAACCCATTGATAACTTGAATTGCTTAAATCACATTGAACTAGTAAATGAATTTCTAAAAGGATTAAACTTCATTTATTAAAATTTGTTAAAGGAGAATTGGTTTTATTTGGATAAATATTCCTCGATAAGTTCTTAATTGACTGATTAAGCATGTATCTCTATGTGTACCTGTGTCGCATGCATGATTCACGAGCATGATATGTGTTTACTTATGGAATGGGCCGAACGCCTTGGAAGATTAAATAGATGCATCTTTAGGCGCGCCGTTGACCCTCGGCAAGTGCACATTTTATTTTTGTTGGAGCGGGCCGTCGACCTCGGCATGATTTGCACATGATATATTATCACTTGACAATTTTGAATGTGAAATTGCCCTTCGTTGCTTGATATAAATTGATAAGATAATGAAAAGTAAACCTCGAAATTCCTTTATTATTTGTTGAAGGTGTTTTTCCTGTTTTCCGGCTTTGTGAGTTAGAACTGCTATATAAAATCCTTGATTTCTTCACACTTTTAGTATATTATTAATTGACCTCTAGTAAGTATTGAAGTCGACCTCTCATATCTACTTCTTCGAGATTAGACGGGATACTTGCTGAGTACACGTTGTTTTCGTACTCATACTTCACTTGCTGTGCATTTTTGTTGCACAGATTTATGTGAGGCTAGTGAATTGGTGGTTGTCACACCTCCTTTTTCAACCACCGAAGGTTTAATACACCCCGTGAAGGGCATAATAAAGGAGTTTTTCCACTTTAAGGACAATCAGAACGAGATTTATTATTTTTTTTTAATTTCAGAGTCGCCACTTGGAAGATTAATGGTGTCCCAAGTCACCGATTGAATCCCGAACAGAGGAAATATGACTCTGTTAACAGTCCGCGAACCAGAAATCCGGATAAGGAATTCTGTTAACCCGAGAGAAGGTGTTAGGCACTCCCGAATTTCGTGGTTCTAGCACGGTCGCTCAACTGTTGTATTTGCTTTTATCTGATTTTAATACATGTTCTACTTTTATTAATAATCCATTTTTATTGTTGAATGTTTTGTAAGAATTGCAACGTCGTGAAAAATGTATTTCGGACCACACCGTACCAGTACGCCTGTGGCCTTTAACACATTTCGACTTCGTTGAGATTTAGATTTGGGTCACATGAAATGCACACCCGTATTAGGAAGGTAATATTATTAATAATCGCGCCTAGAGCATCTACGTGTTATTAATTTGGGAAAGACCTTGAAATTCGCTAAATGGTCCTTCCAAGTCTAAAGATTTTTTATAAGCAATTATTGAGGGCCCCGCAACTGTATATTTGATTTGGTGAGGCTCGTCTCATTTCATTTAAAAGGACAAACTAAAGTATGCTAGATTTTCTATTTGTTTTGTCTCGAAAGGCCAATTAATTCATGAATACAAACTCGAATTCCGAATTTAAGTCCGGATTCAAACAAAAGGATAAACCTTTTAGCTTGAACCCGCTACCTAATTTACAATCCAATTTCATATTTATGAATTAAATTTTCATATTACTACTTATTTTGATATTATTATATTCCTAAAATTATGAAATATTATTGGGCCTCAGACTTAGCCCGTTAGAATAGCACACACTTCCCCTCATGCATTTGACATATTAACAAATTGAAACATTTTATTAACCAAATAATTCTATTTTATAAACTTGATTTGAAATTTTTAATTAAACCAAATGGTTTTATTTTTATGCCATTTAACATTGAGCCCTAGGCAATTGACTAACATTGCCATTAGCACCAAACGTGAACCCTTCAGTGGAGTAATTTTAGATCAGTGTTCCCTTTGGATAATGTGATAATTTGTTTTTAAAAAGATAAAACATTACCATAACAATGCTGATTTTACTGATAACCATTCTAGCAACAGTGTTCAGATGGTTATTGACTTGAAATGTTATTTTTAGGTCTTAATCAAGTAGAAAAATAAAACGCTATGACCGAGATTGAGATTCAGGATGATCAACAATCATGTACTGCCTTTCAATTTAATTACATATCCTGTTAACATACCTAACGGTCACGAATTTTAATACTATTTCTATCTCAGCCTTTTTTCTAACAAATTAAACTACACAAGGCAAAATTACACTGTGTCGATGTAAAATTAATGTCCAAGTTTATTTACAAGTTAAACTTAAAACTGAATTATAAGAGAAAAGAAAAATACACATTCGTAAGCCCAGGAGCAATACAGGAAAACTATTTTTTTTAACAAAATCTGAACAAACAGAATTGAACAGAACTAAACTAAAAACACTTCAACTCCATATGGCTTTAGCCCTTGACTACTAGAGAACAAACTCGTACCTGGAAAGTGAAACAAAATCAAAGGATCAGAAATCAGCAACTACAAACA
>MU757628.1:196686-211268 GCA_026770625.1 Nicotiana glauca | reverse complement strand
GTCTATATTGACTGAGAGGGGTCGAGGACCCATAGCGAGGTATTTGACATATACCGGATCGGGCTGCACGCCACATCAATATATACATATACATATATTGGATCGGACTGTGCGTCGCAGCATTATATATATGATATATATTTATGGATCGGACTGCACGCCGCAGTAATATATTATATATGGATCGGACTGCACGCCGCAGTAGTATATTATATTTGGATCGGACTGCACGCCGCAGTATTATAGCGCTTGGGCTGAAGGAGCCCCTCCGGAGTCTGCACACACCCCCAGTGAGTGCAGTTACTATTATATCGGATCGGGCTGCACGCCGCAGCATTATATACATATACATGTATTGGATCGGGCTGCACGCCTCAGCACTATATATATTATATTGGATCGGGTTGCACGCCGCACCAGTATTAGTAAGGATCGGGCTGCGCGCCGCAGCAGTGTTGGATAAATGTTGGACAGTAGTAGACTGATACTGGACTCTTCCCCTTTTAGAGTGTTCATACCTGTACTGTACTTATAGAACTGCTTAGTGTTCTTACAGGTTTTCTTTCCTTCAGTTATTATTTATTGCTATTACTCACTGAGTTGGAGTACTCACTCTACTCCCTGCACCTTGTGTGCAGATACAGGGATCCAGAAAAGCAGTAGATATCTGTTGCTGTTTCAGCTAGTTGCGGAGTTATCAAGGTAGCTGCTAGCGTCCGCAGGACCCGATCTCTCCTTCCCGTTATCTCTTTTACTTTTCCTTTAGACTCAGCTTGTTTAGGATATTATTCCGTTGTATGTAGAGGATCAGGCTTGTGAAACCAGATCCTGATGGGCTGTTATTTCGGTTATTTTGTTTTCCGCACTCATATCATTACTATGCAAAAAGGAGATTTTTCCTAATTTGGAATATTTGAGATAATAATTGGAATGTTAAATGGATAATGGTCGGGCTTGCCTGGCAATGTGTTGGGCGCCATCACGACCGGGGTTTGGGTCGTGACAAGTTAGTGCAGTGGTAACGTAGTTCACTGTAGCTCACAGAAGTCCCACATCGGAAATGAGAGGGGGAGTCCTGGGCTATATAGTAAAGGACCGTCCTTACATGTGTAGACACGTTTTGGGGGTAACGTAGTTCCCTGGAAACAAATCCGTGCGGGCTAGGCCCAAAGCGGACAATATATACACAGTGTTGGGCCGGGTCGTTACAGTGGTATCAGAGCCGACTCTCCAGTGTACAATGGGTGGGTACCCATAACGAGGACGTTGTGTCCTTGTTGGTGGGGTGAGTGCAGTGGTAACATAGTTCATTGTAGCTCACAGGAGTCCCACATCGGAAATGAGAGGGGGAGTCCTGGGCTATATAGTAAAGGACCGTCCTTACATGTGTAGACGCATTTTGGGGGTAACGTAGTTCCCTGGAAACAAATCCGTGCGGGCTAGGCCCAAAACGGACAATATCTACACAGTGTTAGGCCGGGTCGTTACAAAATGACAGAATCAATCAGTAGATTTTAAAAAGCAACAACGAACAGGCCAATCACAGCATCCAATTTGAACCAAAATAGATTTGATTAAACCAAATTCACGTGAGAGTGATCAACTAAGAGCTTCTAAAAGCTTCAGGGATTATCAGGATGAAAATTCACTGCTCAAATCGAGTTTAAACTCAAACTTCTAATGTAACAGTACTATTTTGAATTTTTGGATATTTTCCAATGTTTTTGAATTTTCTGAAATGTTGAACTTTTGAATTTTAGATCTAAGGAGGCAGAAATTACTTGGGAGATATTTCAGATTTTTCAAAAAAAAACCTTTTTTTTTAAATGAGGCATTTCAATGCCTATTTATAGAGTTAGATTTGGAGGGAACTTCAAACTTCAAAATTTACTTATTAGTCCCTCTTTTATTTAAGTTCTACCCTTATTTTTAACTTGTAATTCAATTAGCTACCCTTATTTGTTAAGATTTGTATTACTACCCCAACCTAGAACCTTCTTATCTGGTGTATTTCCTTATCTACCCTCACTTCTCTTCAAAATCTACCCAATCACCCTTTTTCTATACCTAAAATACCCTCCCTTTCTTTGGTTTATTACTACTAGCCCTTTTTATATACCAAAAATACCCTTGAAACTTAAATGAATTTACTAATTAATCCTACTGCCATTCACCCTTTTACCCCTGAAACTTAATTGAATTTACAAATTAATCCTACTGCCATTCTCCCTTTTGCCCCCTGAACTGCCAAATTTAACTACTAATTATAACAAACTAATTATCAGAATTTAACAAATCTAATTTTAATTCTAACATTAATCATTTAATAGCTATAACCAATTAACCATACTAATATCAGAAGCTAATAAAATAAATAATTAAAATCACACTGTTCGATCATAAAAATCCAATTCTACTAATTTTTTGATATCAATTTATTTACTAAATAAGAATTTAAACCAAATATTACTCAAAAATTTAAGACCTAGTAGTACCAAATTTTAATCCTAAAATACTTTTTTTTTTAAAAAAACAGAAATTAAGAGACAACTAACAGAAAACAATCAAAAACATATAAACAAACACATGCAAAAGAAACGAAAAATAAAAAGAGGAAAATACTTAGCTTTTTAGTCATTGGACGGTCTACTAGACATAAAGATTCACAAAAACAGAACAGGAGAGGTTTGTGGCATTTTTTGCCTCACCGGAGAATTTTCAGAATCAAGTTCAAGTCGCTCCAGTTGTATTTGAAGTTCAAGACTTTCAGAATCGTGTAGAGGGAGTCAAGAAGAAGCTATGGTGTTATTTTGGGCTGGGTTGGGTGAGGTGTTGTTCGCCGGAGTTAGGGTTCCGGCGAAACAAATTTGAGTATTCGAGCAGACAGGGAAATATTTGAAGGAAAAGAAGAAGAAGGGTGGAATCAAGGGTTCAAGGTGGTCAAGTGGTGTAAATTTGGGATTGGTTGGTGTAAGTGGTGTTTCCCGCCGGTAGGGTTCCGGCGGGTTGACAGGGGAGTAGAGGCGGCAGGGCAAAGGGAAGACGAAAAGGGTGAAAATATTTCTGATTTTTTAATTTTATATATGATATATTAAAAGTGTAACAATCACCCACAGTCGTTGGATTAAATCATTTGAACAGCTCAGATTCCTTGGGTACTTATACGACGTCGTTTCATTTACTATAGGCAGGCCACACAACCGTTAGATCAACAGGTTTTAATGGCTCAGATTAAGCCTTCCCAAAACGGGGTCGTTTGGTTACATGTGGGGGCAGACCGGGCAGGGAATTATTTGGGCCTTGGCGTGGGTATTTTGCTTTGGACTGGAATATTTGGCCCAGAATTTATTTACTTGTTTTCTTTCTTTGATTTTTGTTTTCTTTTTATTTCTTTTACTTTTGTATTTATTTCCATTTTTTATTTTGTATTTATTTTTTTTTTACTTTTTATTTTTCTGATTTGATAAAAAAAATCAAAACAAAACCTAATTAACCTAATTAACTTTTAAAAATTATTTAAAATCAATTATCAATTAAATTTGCATAGGAACTTTTTTTATGAATTTCTTTAAATTTGTTCTTAAAACAAATCAATACTTAATTAATACTACAAATAAAATTAAAATCCTAAATGCAAATGCATATTTTTTGTATTTTTATATGACTTAACATGCACAAATGACATGCAAACAATTAACACAAAATTTCACAAAAATTGTAAAAATAAAGAGCAAATCATTTTTATTTGAATTTTTTTTTTGGGAATAACTCATATGTAGGGCAAAAATCACGTGCTCACACTAAACAATCACACCCATTAATTACCCACACTTGGGTTGAGCCACAACCCTAGCTAATGGGTTTAGCTAGCCATACTAGTAACAGAAATTGAAGAAATAGTAGATGAAATTGACATAATAATTAACTACAACGTTAATCTACTCGAATCCACGTTAATACAAGAAGAAATTACCCAAAATAGGCTAAAACTATGAAGTCTCGAGCTCAACTGCTATCTGATAAAAACCAAACTTAACCTAAAAAGTAAAATGTTCTATTTATACTACACAGGAAAAACCCGACAAAAATGCCCCTGAGGGTCTGGCGCGGACCGCGTACAAATGTCACGCGGCCACGGAGGGCACTTGGTCTTCAAATCTTGCTTCTGGAATTGGGGGATGCGGGCCGCACAAGTATGTCACGCGGCCGCATTGGCTAAGGGATGCGGACGCACAGGAAATGGTCTGCGGCCGCGTAGCAAGACTCATCAAAAGCATCACTCTCTGAACTTTACCCACGCGGACCGCACTGCTTTGGTATGCAGCCGCGTGGGATTTTGCCTTGAATGGTTGGGTCTCAGAACATTCACAAGTGCGGACCCCGTGGAAAGGATCGCGGACCGCGTGGAAAGGAACGCGGACCGCGTGGCTTGACATTGCATTGCTTGGTCTCTGAACTATCCTGCGCGGCCGCATGGCAAAGCAGTGCGGACCGTGCAGGCTGAACTTGAACTAACCCAGCCTCTGAACTCTCCTGCGCGGCCGCACACCAAATCAGTGCGGTCCGCGCAGGTCATCTTGTTCCCCACTTCAGTTGTCTTTTGACACTTGGCAGATTTCACTCCTTTTTGAGCCGATCTTTGATATTTGTCATCTTGTCGCTCAAACCTGCAATCAAGTGCAATTTGTAAGCATTTTGGGTCTAATATATGGCAATTGATGCACAAAGCTCAGGTAAAAATGGGTATAAAACATGTATAAATCATAGTTATTAGGTACCCCACTAACCGGGACCTCCTCCTCACTATTAGCACTATCCCCAGATTCTGAAGCTGTGGGGGAAGTGGAGTACTTGCCGCTGCCCGCTGCTGAGCCATCAGACGACTCAGACTATATAGCTTGTGGATCTTGGGCTGCGACTGAGGGGACTTGCCCAGAATCAGCTGATAGTTCTTGAGAGGGAAGGTACCCACTCCCCGACTGCTCCTTATCTATCACGACTTTTTTTCTTGTCTTTAGTTTTGGTTGGGGAGTGAGTTTCTTTAGCTTAGCCTTTCCTCCTCGGGAGGGTTCACCTCGACCGGGTTGTTTGGCACCACGTCCTCTTTGTTTCACCATTTTCTGCACACAAACGATTCTAACATTGTTAGTATGGGCAAGTGCAGTGTATTATCATATGCATAATAAAGCAGAATATCAAGAAGCAGTGTTGCAGACAGTATAGCAGACTAGAGCAGTGCGGGCCACACCAACAGGGGACGCAGCCGCATAGACTACTTGGAAAGAAATCATCTCTCTGAATATCATCCATACGGGCTGCGTGAAGAGGGCAGCAGCTACGCAGGGTCCAACGCGGTCCAAGCAAACAGGGCACGCGGCCGCACCGGGCAACCAGTCAAATTTCAACTTCTCTAAACATCACTCATGCGAGCCGCGCAAACATGGAATGTGGCCACGCGGGACCAGCGCGGGACGCGCTGCTAGTTCCTTCACTTTCAGTATCAATCATCAATGCGGGCAGCGTGATTAAGGGATGCGGCCACGCTGGGCTTTCAATACAGGGACAATTAGGGTTTAACAAAAAATGCTCAAATCTTTCACGCTTTAGCATCCTAATTTGTCCCTACTCATTTATAACATACCCATCATTTCAAAGAACAACAAGAACAACATAAAACTATCCTAATCATGAATGATGAAGAACAAAAAGAAAAACCAAGAAGTTATTACTAAGGGAACATGTATAAAGTTTAAATTAATACTAAGTAAAGACTAATGTGAGAGATATGTTACCAGGAAAGTGAAGAAATGCTCTTGATATTTATGCAAATGAGAGTCTCAGGGTGAACAGTTGAAATTTAGGGTTCAGAGATCAATTTGGCGAAAAGTTCGCAATGAAGCCCTAGGGGTCTATTTATAGAAAAAGAAGGTGGGACCCAAACTTACCCTCCAGCGCGGCCGCGTGAACACGACCGCGGACCGTGCTGGACTTACCTCATACCAATTTGCTTAAAACATCTGACGCGGGCGCACTGATGTGGACGCGACCACGTGGTACAACGAGGCCCGCACAATCAGGAGCGCGATCGCATGTGCAAACTTCAGAGAATAGCCAACCTCAGATCAAGCTGGTGCGGACCGCACCAGAGGGGATGCGGCCGCACTGGCACTGTTTAGAGACTGTGCACTTTTGCACTACTATTTTGCACTGGTTCAACACAAGTCCTGCAGTATCTCACAAACAATTAGCTCAAAATCCTAAGCTACAATAGAACACAAAGAGAAAGAAAAATACATGGGTTACCTCCCAAGAAGCGCCTGATTTAACGTCGCGGCACGACGCCTGTTACCATCATATCACTTCAAATGAATGAGTGCCACCACGTGGCTGTCATCAATCTTTCCCAAATAGTGCTTGACACGATGCCCATTGACCCGGAACACTTTTCCATTCTTGTTTTAAGATCAAGAGCACCGAAAGGAGTTACAAAGACCACTTCAAAGGGACCACTCCATTTAGATTTGAGCTTCCCCGGAAATAACCTTAACAGGGAATTGAAAATAAGAACCATGTCGCCCACCTTGAATTCTTTACCCCGAGCATACTTATCGTGGAGGTACTTCATCTTGTCCTTATACAAGGACGAGCTGGAGTAAGCATGAAATCTAAACTCATCAAGTTCATTTAATTGCTCCACTCGGAGGTTGGCCGCAACATCCCATTCCAAGTTCAATTTTTTCAATGCCCACATAGCCTTGTGTTCTAGTTCTACCGGGAGGTGGAAAGCCTTACCAAACACCAACAGATATGGAGACATACCAATCGGAGTCTTCTAAGCCGTCCGATAAGACCAAAGAGCGTCATCCAACTTCTTCGACCAATCGGTCCTATTAGCATTCACCGTTTTGGACAAAATACTCTTAATTTCCCGATATGAAACCTCCACTTGACCGCTTGCTTGTGGATGATAGGGGTAGTCACCTTGTGGTTAACTCCATATTTTGCAAGCAATGAGTCAAAAGCCGTGTTGCAAAAATGGGACCCACCATCACTAATGATAGCACGAGGGGTTCCAAACCTAGTGAAGATATTCCTTTTCAAAAATGCCACGACACTCCGGGCTTCATTGTTGGGAAGAGCCACGGCTTCAACCCACTTTGACACATAGTCCGCCGCCGCGAGAATATACGTGTTCCCATAAGAGCTCACAAACGGGCCCATGAAAACAATGCCCTAAACATCAAAAATATCTACCTCGAGGATTGTATGGAGATGCATCTCATCCCTTTTTGAAATTCTGTCGGATCTTTGGCATGCATCACATCTCTTCACTAAATCGCTCGCATCTTGAAACAAAGTCGGCCAATAGAAGCCGCAACTTAAAACCTTTGACGCCGTCCTCACTCCCCCATGATGACCACCATAAGGAGAAGAGTGGCAAGCCTCTAATATGTTCATTTGCTCAGTTTCTAGCACACATCTTCGTATTACCCCGTCCGTACAACATCCCAATAGAAATCCAAGCTATCCCGCTTGAGTTTCTTCCTTTGGTTGGAGAGAGCTCACACGGGACATTGCCGGTCACTATGAAATTGGCTATGTCCGCAAACCAAGGTATGTCACCCATAGAAATTGAAAGAAGTTGCTCATCGGGGAAAGCATCATTTATCTCAACACCATGGCTTGGTCTCCCCTCTTCCTCTAGCCGGGACAAATGATCCGCGACTTGATTCTCACTTCCTTTCCTATCCACAATCTCTAGATCAAATTCCTAAAGGAGTAGTACCCATCTCATCAACCTTGCCTTCAAATATTTCTTTGTCATCAAATACCTGAGGGCTGCATGGTCCGTATTTATGATCACCTTCGCCCCCATAAGATAAGGGCAAAATTTCTCCATCGCAAACACAATAGCCAAGAGATCCTTTTCCGTCACCGTGTAGTTTCTTTGGGCCTCATTCATCATCTTGCTAGCGTAATACACGGGATAGAACATTTTGTTAATTCTTTGGCCAAGCACCACACCTACCGCTACATCACTCGCATCACACATAAGTTCAAAAGGCAATTCCCAATTAGGTGCGGTGATGATGGGAGTTGTGGTCAACTTGTGTTTCAATAACTCAAAGGACTCCATACACCTCTCATCAAAGACGAACTTGACATCCTTTTCCAACAATTTACAAAGCGGGTTCACAACTTTTGAAAAGTCTTTAATGAATCGCCGGTAGAACCCGACATGACCCAAAAAACTCCTCACCCCTTTGACAGAAGTAGGGAGAGGAAGCCTTGAGATCAACTCAATTTTTGCCTTATCGGCTTCAATTCCATGTTTTGAGATTTTGTGACCCAACACAATACCCTCTTGCACCATGAAGTGACATTTCTCCCAGTTAAGTACAAGATTGGTTTCCTCACATCTTTTCAACACCTTGTCGAAGTTCACTAGGCATTCTTCAAATGAGTCCCCCACCACGCTAAAATCGTCCATGAAGACCTCCTGAATATCCTCCACCATGTCGGTGAAGATTGCCATCATACATCTTTGGAAGGTCACCGGGGCAATACAAAGTCCAAATAGCATTCTCGAGAAAGCGAATGTGCCATACGGACATGTAAAGGTTGTCTTCTCATGATCCTCCGGGGCAATACAAATTTGATTATACCCCGAGTAGCCATCAAGGAAATAATAATAAGCCCGGCCTACTAAACGATCCAGCATTTGGTCCAAGAATGGTAGAGGGAAATGATCTTTTCTCGTGACCTTGTTGAGCTTTCTATAATCCATACATACTCTCCAACCCGTGACCGTTCGGGTAGGGATCAACTCATTGTTGGCATTAGTGACGACCGTCATTCCACCCTTCTTTGGCACACATTGGACCGGAGAGGTCCATGAACTATCCGAGCTTGGGTATACCACACCGGTGTCCAACCAATTGATAACCTCTTTCTTTACCACCTCTTGCTTAGCTTCATTTAGTCTTCTTTGATGTTCAAGAGATGGCCTTGCATCCTCCTACAAAATGATCTTGTGCATGCAAAAAACAGGGCTTATACCCCGAATATCGGCCAATGTCCATCCAATTGCCCGCTTGCGCCTTATTAGAACCGCCAAAGTGGCATCAACCTGCATGTTAGTTAAGCAAGACGAAAGAATAACAGGCAAGGTAAAATTAAGACCCAAGTATTCATACCTGAGGTGAGGAGGAAGTGGTTTCAACTCCAACACAGGCGGCTCCTCAATAGATGGCTTGGTTGGGGGAGTTTTGCGATTTTCAAGGTCCAACAATAACTTCCTAGGGTCATACGAGTACGATCCCATACCATGTAAAGCATTTACACCTTAAATTCTCCCAGCATCATCATTAGCCTCCATGTTCAAAAGTAACGCTTCAAGTGGATCTTCAACATTAATCATTGCGCTTGTGTCATCCACTATCACCGCCGTGACAATGTCAACAAACGAGCACACCTCGGTGCTATTTGGTTGCCTCATAAACTTGCACACATGGAACACCACCTTTTCATCACCAACTCGGAAGGTCAACTCTCCCACCTCGACATCGACCAAAGCCTTCCCCGTAGCTAGGAAAGGTCTTACAAGGATAATTGGGACTTCAAAGTCCACCTCACAATCTAGTATCATAAAGTCGGCCGGTAAGATGAATTTATCAACACGCAAGGACATCATCGATTATACCCAAAGGCCTCTTCATTGACCTATCCGCCATTTGGAGCCTCATTGAATGGGCGAGGTTGTACGATTCCCAAAGTCTTGAAAACCAAATATAGCATTAAGTTGATACTCGCCCCCAAGTCGCAAAAGGCTTTTGCAAAGTCGGCGCTTCTAATAGTGCATGGGATAGTGAATGCGCCGGGGTCCTCAAGTTTAGGAACCATGGAGTGTACAATTGCGCTCACTTGATGGGTCATCTTGATTGTCTCACATTCTATTAATCTCTTCTTTGTAACCAAATCCTTCATGAATTTTGCGTACCTCGGCATTTGCTCGAGTGCCTCCTCCAAAGGCACATTGATAGTCAAACTCTTCATCATCTCAATGAATTTCTTAAATTGGTCATCACCCTTTTCCTTGGCCAACCGTTGAGGATAGGGTGGAGGAGGCCTAGGCAAGGTTGCCTTGGCTTTGGGCACCTCCGGCTCGGGCATATCTATCACGTGCTCCCTAGACGGGTTCACGGTCTCTTGTGTCTCCTTCTCAACCTCATGAATGTCAATTCGCACATCATTTCTCACACTTGGTTCCACTACATCTTCAACCCCCATAGGCATATCATCATCATGCAACTCATCCTCATCAACCATGACTTGATTCTCTCTTGAGGCATGCACATCACCGCCTCGTCCACTTCGCGTGGTCACCGCCATCACATGGTTGTTGTGCCCACCCTTAGGGTTTACTACCGTGTCACTTGGTAGAGCACCCTTTGGGCGAGTGTTTAAATATTGGGAAATTTGACCAAGTTGCACCTCCAAGTTACGGATGTAAGTGTTGTGTTTAGCCAATTGCACATCGGAGTCTTGGTTCTTCTTCATCATTTGTTCAAACATAACCTCAATTCTCCCAAATTCATTTCCTGAAGAACTAGACGCTTGAGATTGAAACGGTGGCGGGTTGTTCGGTTGTTAAAAAATTGGAGGCCTTTGAAAGCCTTGCCCCCGATTACCTTGACCACCATTGTTGTTCCTCCCTCCTTGACCATTGTTGTTATTCCAATTGTTGTTGTTGTTTCCGTTCCAATTTCCACCATTGTTACCTTGATTCCCCCAATTGTTGTTTTCGTTATTCCCATTCCAATTTCCACCACCTTGTTGTTGATTATTGTTATTCCAGTTTCCACCTCCTTGTTGATTTCCCCAGTTCCCTTGGGATCGCCATTGTTGATTGCCTTGGTTTCCTCTATTTCCTTGGTAGTTGTTGACATATTGACAATCCTCACTTTGCTCATCATAGCACTCGTTTAAATAACCATCACCATCATAGTTGTCACAATTTCCTTGAGGTTGTTGCCCTCTTTGCCTTCTTTTCGTCATATTCACTCCTTCCATGGTATTGACTTGGCGCGGGTTTTGAACTTGTTGCATATTGCGCCTTCGCCAATTGGTTCACTGTTGTTGTAAGTTCGGCAATAGCTTGGCCGTGATCATGCAACTCCTTATACAAATGTATGACATTAGGATAACCTTGAGAAACGTCTGCCCGGCTTTGCCACGCCGAAGAAGTATCGGTCATTTCATCTAACACATCACAAGCTTCATTGTAGGGGAGCTTCATAAAATTTCCACCCGCCAATTGGTTCACAATACATTGGTTAGTTGTGTTGATGCCCCTATAGAACGTTTGTTGAATCATCACATCATTCATATCATTATTTGGACACTCTTTGACCATATTTCTAAATCTCTCCCATATTTCATGCAAAGGTTTCGTTGGCTCTTGTTTGAAAGCCAAAATCTCATTACGAAGCGCCGCCATGTGACTTGGAGAAAAGAACTTGGCAATGAACTTGTCTGCCAATTCATCCCATGTTGTGATGGAATGATTTGGAAGCCTTTCTAACCAATCCAATGCTTTCCCCCGAAGAGAGAACGGGAAAAGCCTCAATCTCAAAGCATCCTCGGACATATTGGTTTGTTTACTCCCCCAGCAAGTATCTACGAACCCCTTCAAGTGCTTGTATGCATATTGGCAGGAGGCGCCCGTAAAATACCCTCTTTTCTTGAGAAGTGTCAACATAACATTGGTGATTTGAAAATTCCCCGCTTGGATTCGGGGAGGAACTATGGCACTTGCATAACCCTGGTTCGGAAGGACCCTTGGAGCTACTCTTGGTGGAGGCGGAGGAGGGTCTGGGATTTGGTCATTTGGATTTGCATTGGCATTTCTACCTCTCCGTGGTACTTGAGGTACCGGGAGCTCATCTTGCTCAACATCATCAACCTCCTCCCCCGCGACCACGTTGTCAAGAGGGACATTTCCGTTTAGAGCCATGTGTACCTGATGGATCGACACAAATAATGTTAGTAAAAAGAAGGAAAGAGAAACAAAACACAAAACTAGCTACGTAAATAGTCAACACCGTAAACTCCCCGGCAACGGCGCCAAAAAGTGATTGCAGCAAACTCAACCTTACACTACGGTAGGAAGAGTGGGCGCTAAGACTTTTACCCGAATAGTGGTATCGGGGTCAATTTCCACAGGGAGCTTGGAATGCAGTTGCGTATTTATTTAGACTAGGAACGCGTGTTTGCTTCTAATTGTACTTCAAACATTTTTGGGTTTTTGTGGTTTAAATAACTACTATTGTCTACTACAAGCTAAGGTTAAATTATGCTAAGAGATATGTTCTAAGTTGTGATTAATATAGAGAAAGACACTAGGGTTGTGGCAACACCTAGTTGGTTAACTAACGGGTAGAAACTACTAACAATAGATTGACAAATTTGGGATCAATGTTATAACCGTTGCACAATTGTACCCACTCTCACACCTCTCGGTAGAGAGAGCAATTTAGCCCAATTGACTCTCTCAAGAACAATTGGGTAGGCCAATTAGACCAAGCAACTAGGGCTCAAGTAGGGTGATTACTCTCTCGAGGTTTAACCCATTAATTGGGATTACCATTTATCATGGGTCCATCCCAATTCTTTGTTGGGTCAATTTTGGGGTCATAGACTCTCTTTCTCAAGAAGGGTCAAGACCCACTAAGCTAGAATCAATATTTGCAACCACCAATCCTTAATTAAACCATAAAATTAACACAAATAACAAATACCCAATATCAATCTATCATTAATAAGCAACACCCATCAATTACCCACACTAGGGTTGAGCCACAACCCTAGCTAATGGGTTTAGCTAGACATAATTAGAGAAGAAACTGAAGAAATAGAAGATGAAATAACCATATTAATTAATTACTAATGTTAAACTACAAGAATCTATGATGAAATAAGCTCAAAATTCCCAAAATAGGCTAACACAAATGTCTCTCGAGCCCAGCAGCTATCATGTGTAAAAACTTAATCGAAAAATGATAAAATGTTCTATTCATACTAGGCTAGAAAAACCGGACAAATATACCCCTGTAGGGTCAGCGCGGACCGCACAAAGTTGGCACGCGGCCGCACTGGGTTGCTTGACTTCTAAATCTTGCTCTTTGAAGATAGTGATGCGGACCGCACAATGATGGAATACGGTCGCGTGACCGTGTGAACCTGTAGTGCGACCGCATGAATGGCTTGTGATGGTCTCTGAACTTTTGTCGTGCGGTTCGTGCGAATCGGTAATGCGGCCGCATTGGCTGGGCACGAACCGCGTGAGCTTGACCGCGGCCGCGCCATTTGCGATTGGAAAAGACAACTTTCTGAATCTCTTTGGTGTGACTACATGTCACGATTGCCCGGCCGCATGAAATGACTTGTAGTTTCACAGTCTCTGAACTCCCATGGTGCGGCCGCATGACATGATGGTGTGGTCCGCACCAAGTTCTAAATGTACTTACTTTAATGATCTTTGACACTTGAGCAGGTTTTACTCCGTTTCGAGCCAATTTTTGACTTTTGTCATCTTGTAGCTCAAACCTGCAATCACGCGCAACTTGTAAGCATTCTGGGTCTATTTTGTGGCAATTCATACATAAAGCATTGGCAAGTATGGGCATAAAACGTGTTAAAATTACAGTTATCAGTTAGAAGAAGAGGAAGCACTGGCAGCAATGAGGAATTTGTTCCTGGAAGACGATGATATGGAGTATTATGTCATTTTCGAGGAGGGGGAGGAAGGCCCTTCCATACAGGCTGTAAGAATAGGAGCATGCCTCAATAACTGGACCATCAGAACAACCAGAGCCCGGCGAGCCTCGGGTAGCAAGGCTGAAAAAACATCATGCACTACCTTTTATTTTTACTAGTTAACTTTCCTTTCGCATTTTAAATTTCCGCAATAATATCTTCAATGTTCAAAATTGTTATGGAATTTATCAAAGCATTTCCATTTTTTGTATAAATCAACACTCTTATTATTTTCTCTCATTACTTTAGTTATACAGCATTACTATTACTTATCTTGATGAACCAATGACTGTGATATGTAATGAGACAATGCAACAAACAAACATAGATTCAGAGGAAGATGACATACCGGAAGAGATTGTTAAGGAAGTTGAGAATTTTGAAAACGAGGTGAAGTCCAACCTAGACGAGACCGAAATTGTTAACTTGGGAGATGAAGAGAATGTTAAAGAAACACAAATCAGTGAAGGAATACAAAGAATTTCTAAGAGAATATGAGGACATATTAACTTTCAAATGATAAAATCAATTCATCGTTTGGACAAGAAACAAGGTAAAAATAAAAGGACTTTATTTATTCTTTCTGTCTTCAAAAGTACATAAGCATTCATTTTTCTTAAAGAAAAGAAATAGACATTACATGTGGCTAATTTGTACAACTTGTTTCTACGGGACTAGCTATGCAATCCCTTGTCCTGATGAGACATTTTTGTTCATGGATTTCATAGTCTTGGTTTCTGTGGCAATCAGATTGTTGTATTCTC
>MU757628.1:167920-196016 GCA_026770625.1 Nicotiana glauca | reverse complement strand
ACGTCTCCTATTTATTATGGAATTAGCATTTGAAAAACTTGTTTAACTTTCAAATGACAAAGTTAATTCATCGTTTAGATAAGAAACAAGATAAAAACAAAAGGATTAATTTCATTTTATTCCTTTTATTCTCAAAACGTACATAAGCATTTGAAATGCTGAAAGGAAATTGTCATTACTTATGGCTAATTTGTACAACTTGTTTCTACGGGGATGTCTACGCAATCCCTGGTCCTAATGATACAGTTAATGTTTTCTGTCTTCTGTTTCCCGGTCGACATGGCAATCATTGTTGTAGTATCCTCATATCATCCCCCCCCAGTGTTCGAATGCGAAGAATGTGAATTGGAACACTAGAAGTCTTGCTCCTTTGAGGATTCCACTAGTGAATAGTTGGAAAATCTTTGGTTAGACAACAAGCTTCTTTTCCTGTTAGGAACTTTGCTATCGATCCAAAGATTATCTAACCACCCTCAGTGGCTTGTAGGAAAGCACTTGTAAATGTTGAATAGCTTTGGTCTGCTGGGAAGTTTTGTGTCCCATTAGGAATTTGCCATCGAGCCAAAGACTATTTAACCATCTCATAGTGGTTTGTCATTTCTGATGCCTTGTCATTTAAAGATCTTATTTCTACTAATGGAGTTTCCTTCGTAGTATGCTTTCCGTTGATGCCTCATTAAAATTCCAGAAAAACCCAATTGGGACAAAAACTAGACGAAGGAAAAAAGAATGCAGCACATACTTTCAGTATAAGCGATGCTCATCAGTAATAATATCTTTTGAGGTAAGTCACGTTCTAGTTGCTCAACAATTTGAATTCTTCTTAATTTTCTATTTCATATAATCCTTTCCCGGTGACAACTAAAACCCGGTAGGGGCCTTCCCACGTCGGACCCAATTTTCCTGCGTTGAGCTCTCGGGTGTTTTGAGTAACTTTTCTTAAAACCAAGTCTCCCACTTTGAAATAACGAAGATTGGATCTTTGATTATAGTATCTTTCCTATCTTTGTTTTTAGGCTACCATCCTTATGTGTGTCAAGTCCATGCGTTTGTCAAGAAACTCCAATTTAACCAGCAATGCTTTCTTGTTTGTTTCTTCATCTGTTCAGAAATACCTCAAGGTCGGTTCTCCTACTTCTACCGGTATCATAACTTCCGCTCCGTACACGAGAGATAAAGGTGTATCTCCTTTTCTTAAATTGGCCGTCACCCGGTATCCCCATAACAGTCCCAGTAACTTTTGGGGCCACTTACCTTTGGCTGCTTCCAATCTCTTTTTGAGATTTTGAATAATCATCTTATTTGTTAATTCTTCTTGCCCATTCTCACTCGGATGGTATGGTGAAGATGTGATTCTTTTGATCTCAAGTCTTTGAGGAATTTTGTGACCTTAAGCCTATGAACTGTGGCCCGTTGTCGCAGAAAATCTCCTTTGGTATTCTGATTGAAAAATTATGTTCTCCCACAGAAAATTGACCACTTTGTGTTTGCTGATTTTCTAGGAAGGACCTGATTCAACCCACTTTGTAAAATAATCAATTAAAATTAAAAGAAATCTTACATTCCGGGGAGCTAGTGGCAGCGGCCCAACTATATCCATCCCCTATTTCATGAATGGCCATGGGGATAATACCGAATGCATTAGTTCTGCTGATTGGTTCACTAACAGTGTATAGCGTTGACATTTGTCACATTTTTGAACGAATGCTTTAGCGTCTTGTTCCATCCGGGGATAGTTTATCCTGCCCTAACTAATTTTAACACCAATGAGTCTGCACCTGAATGATTCCATAAATTCCTCCGTGAACCCCTCTCATGACGTAATTAGCCTTGAAGGCTCCTACAATCGGTCCAACGGCCCTTGGAAACACCTTCTATATAATTGCCCTCCCCAGAAGTTGTAGCGAGCTACTTTAGTGTGGAGTGCCCGAGCTACTTTGAGAAAGACATTCTACATGGGAAAAGTTTTGTCCGCGGCTATCGGGTGGCATTGAAAATAAGGCCTAAGCTTTTGAGCAATGACTATGAGAGCTAAGGCCAGTTTTTCGAGGTGCGGATAACGAGTTTCTGCCCTTGACAAAATTTTGCTAACATAATAGATAGGAGATTGTGTAACTTTGTCTTTCTGGAATAGAACGGCATTTACCGCTACCTCCGAGACTGCTATGCATATTAGCAATTGTTCGCCTTTCTCCGATTTTGATAGTAACGGAGGGCTTGATAGATATTGTTTCAGATCTTTTAGAGCCTGTTGGCATTATGGAGTCCACTCGAAGTTGTTGTTCTTCTTCTTTAAAAGTTAAAAAATGTGATGACAATTTTCGAGGACCGAAAAAGGAACCTGCTTAGAGGGGTCAATTTTTCGGTTAGTCTTTGGACTTTTTTTTACGTTTGTCAACTGGTCTTGAATGTCCTTGATGGATTTAATCTTGTCGAGATTGACTTTGATCCCCCTATGTGACACCAGGAAACCCAAAAATTTATCAGAACTGAGTCTGAACGCACACTTTTTGGGGTTATGCTTCATGTTATGCTTCCTTAGGATGTCAAAGGTTTTCTGGAGGTGTTTCAGATGGTCACTTGCGTTCAAAGAATTAACCAGCATATCATCTATTTAAAATTCCAATGTTTTCCTTATTTGCTTTTTGAACATTTTGTTCACGAGCCTCTGATAAGTAGCTCCGGTGTTCTTAAGCCTGAAAGGTATCACATTGTAGCAATATGTGCCAAAGTTTGTTATAAATAAAGTTTTTTCGTGATCCTCCAGGTTCATCTTAATTTGGTTATACCTGGAATAGGCATCGAGGAAAATGATCAACTCGTGTCCAGATATCACATCAAACATTTGATCAATGCTCGGTAGTCTTTTGGGCATGCCTTATTCAGATCTTTATAATCTACGCACATGCAGAATTTATTATTCTTTTTTTAAACTACGACTATGTTAGCTAACCAGTCGGGGTATTTTACCTCGTAGATGGTGTCGTGCCCCTTTTTCCCTGCGAAGTTCGGGTTTCGACATTCATTGGGAACAACTCATTTCCTTTCGAGAATTGGGTATTTGAATTTGAAGAGTTGCCACCTAACGGAGTGCGTTAAGGAACCTAAAGAAAGTAACTCATAAACCGGTTTGCATTACTAGAGATTGGCTAAGGGCTCGAAATAACCTTGAGGGGAAGGTGTTAGGCACCCCTAACGGTCCACAACAGGGTAGGTCCCCGCCAAACTTAAACTATGTGAATCAGTCAATTAACAAGTAAGCAGTCTTAGCACATATTTGCAACTAAAGGTAGTTTTCACAGTCTAAATACATATATGATCAAAGAAATTCAGATAATGAAAGTAAAAGAGGTTTGGACAACTTAACCACATATATATGTAAAGAAAAAGGAAGTTTAAATAATTTAAACACATATAGGAATTGGGAAAGGGAAGTCCTAAGTTGATTAGCCTACAGGATCAATTTGTGCAATGCCCGCTAATCCTCCTCAATTAGAGGGGCTACACGTGACATTAGCGCGCAGGTCATCATATCCTTTTACTACCCATTACCCTTCCCTTAATGGTTAGATTTGATTAACGACCTCTAAGTGTGTTGTTACTCGTCCCTTCCTTATGGCCCCGGAGAAATTTAGGACCTCTAGACTTAGGCAATTCTAGACAATCCTAATGTGTTTAAAGGGGAAAATTCTAGGCAATAACAAATAACACATAGGAGTATCAATTAAGGAAGCAGGTAAAAGGCTCATATTTACCTCCACATATACGTAGGCAAATAAATAACACGTCTCAAACAGTTGATTTTTGAATAAGTTCAGAAGGCATACGAACATGATATCTAGATGAATGTTACTGCTATTGGATAAGCAATATTTTTTTGAAGGGAAGTGACGGAATCCTAACCAATTTGCCTACTGGTTTTCAAAATTTGTTAGACTTAAGTACTTTATAAACAATCAGAACACAGTTTTTAGTTTTATACAAGGACATTAATCACCTTAGGTGTAACGACCCGACCGGTCATTTTTAGAATTCACGCCCCGATCCCCTATTAAGTGCTTCCTCTAAGTTTATTTCTGCTATTTTGGTTTGCTGGGACATTCAGTGTTGAGTTTCGGAGAGTTTTGGGGCACTTAGTCCCTAAATGAGAACTTAAGTGTTGAAAAGTGGTCTGTAGTCAGAACAGTGTGAAGACGACCTCGGAATGGAAATCTGATGGTTCCGTTAGCTCCGTTAGGTAATTTCGGGGTTGGGAGCATGTTCGGAATGTGTTTTGGAGGTCTATAGCTAATTTAGGCTTAAAATGCTGAAGTTTGCATTTTTGAAGTTTCCGGTCCAATAGTGAGTTTTTTATCCGAGGGTCGAAATGGAATTGCGGAAGTTGCAGTAGCTCCATCATGTTACTTGGGATGTGTGTGCAAAATTTCAGGTCATTCGGACGTGGTTTGATTGGGTTTTTGGTCAAAAGCGTATTTTGAGGATTTGGAAGTTCATAAGCTTGATTTTTGGTTGATCCGTCGTTTCGATGGTGTTTTATGTGATTTGAAACTTTGAGCGAGTCCGTGTTAGGTTATATGACTTGTATGTGTGATTAGACGGGGCCCCAGGAGCCTCGGGTGTGTTTCGGATAGGGTACGGGTTATTTTTCCTCTATTTTTAAACTGTTGTTGCTGCTTCTAGTACTCCTTCGCGTTCGCGATCTGTCCATCGCATTCGCGAAGGCTTATCTTGGCCACCTGAAAATTTCTTCTTCGCGTTCGCGTTTAGAGCCTCGCATTCGCGAAGCTCTGCCTTTCCCTTCACTGTGTTCGCGTCCCCCTACCCCGCAATCGCGAAGCCCAGCCTTCTCCTCTTCCGCGTTCACGTCCTTGACAACGCGTTCGCATAGGCCCACTTCTGGACCCCTCCTATTTTCTTTTACGCGTTCGCGTAGTCCACGTTGCGTTCGCGTAAGCCTCCAGCCCAGACCTTCGCATTCGCATCCTTGCCTTCGCGATCGCGAAGGGTAACCTCAGTCACTTACATTTTTCTTCTCCGCGAACGCGAGCCCATCTACGCGTTCGCGATGAACAAAAGGCCTGGGAAGATATAAACATTTAAACATGAGGGCTTAGCCATTTTTAACAAAACTCAAGCTAGAGAGCTCGGATTTGAGGGAATTTTTGAGGGTTGCTCAGAAACAACGATTGGGTAACGATTCTCTACTCTTCTATGACTAATACCCACTAATCTAATCTTAAATTCAACCTCTAATTTTGGATTTTAGAATGAAATTGGGGGAAAGTTCTTAGACCTAACCATGGGATTTTGAGGGGGCATTTGACCTCTGATTTAGGAAATTGTTTTGTATGGTTAGACTCGTGAGAGTACGAGGGTTCTAAAAATGTTAAATTCTTCCGGTTCTGAGACGTTGGCCTGAGGGGCATTTTGGTCATTTTACCTAAATTCGCGCTTTAGCTTTGAATTTAATAATAGAATCAGTTGCTTGAGATGTTAATTATAGTGTGTGGTTTAATTGAATAGATTTGGGTCATTTGAAGTCGAGAACTCGTGGCAAGAACGTGGTTGCTAGTTGATTTTAGCGGGTTTGAGGCAAGTATCTTGCCTAACCTTGTGTGGGGGACTTCCCCTTAGGAATTGAGTCTTCCTTGCTAATTGTATTCCTTGTACGCGAGATGACGAGTGTGTGCTTGGATTTATTTGTGGAAAATTGCCCCTTTTTGGCTCCTAGATCCTTATAATCACCGAATATGAAGTTGTTCTTGATACGATTGAGTTCCATTTTATTAGTTTCACCTCTACATGACTTACTTTGAATTTATTGCCCTTTTTGGTTATTCTTGTTGCCTAATTGATTTTTACTTGTTTAACTGTGGACATTTACCCTTCTATAGTCATACTATCTTTCCTAACTGCTTGTCTTTATTTGGAAAGCCTCATTTATATCTCTCGTGTAAATAATTGGTCTTAAATTGGGAAGGAGTTAGATATCCCGTGTTTAGTTGATATTTTCTTAATTGTAATTATTTGATTCATGTTAACTTCCTTGTTGTTGAACCCAGTATTATGAAATCATTGTTTCAAATTATTTCTCCCTTGTTGAGTTGTTCTTATTGCGCTTAGTATTTCTCTGTTACGGCTATTAATTATGAGTTAGTTATACCGTCTTTTGGTGAACGGAATTCCTTGAGTTGATTCTCTTACTTTGTTCCTATATATATATATATATATATTGTTATTTGTTGTGTTGTACTTGAGATTGTGATGCACAAGGTCTCTGCCGTGCGGTTGTTGATATTGTGATGCACGAGGTTTCTGCCGTGCGGTTGTCGTTGAAAGGTTGCACGAGGTCTTTGCCGTGCTATTGTTGTTATTGATGTTTTGCACATGCGGCGTAATAAGGCGGGATATGTTATATGCTTATATGTGGGTTGCACATGTGGTGGAATAAGGTGGGACATGGTTATGCATGTGTGGCAAAATAAGGCGGTACCTATTATATTATTTATTGCACACGTGGCAAAATAAGGTGGGCTATGTCAGGGATTGATTATATAGAGTTGTGACAGCCTGTGGAGGTATTCCTATTTGTTTTATATTGTGATTTTGGGTTGTTTACATTTATGAACTTTACCGCTTGGGAGTTGTGAGGGAACATCATACGTGCGGTCCGTCCTCCTTTCCATGTTTGCTAGTTGGTAGAATTTTGTTAGAAACATTTGCACAAGCATACACGTAGCTGAACACTCCTAGTAGAGGTGAATTCCTCCTGATTTTTCTAAGGGTGGAGGTACGCCATCATTTATCCATTATATTTATGAGAGTGGCCCTAGTTAGCTAGTTAGTTGTCGGTATGACCATGAGATTGATGGGGCACAGGATGCCAATCGTTAGATTTCAGATGTTGGGTCTTCGCGAGTTGTGGTTTGTCCGAGACTTGGTGAAATTATGGAAAGAGTTGGATAAGACCTTTTGTGAACATCATTGTAGGATATGAGTTATTGACTTGTTTTTCCCCTTGCTATGTTGTGATCTTAGGATTTGGATTGTGATTCTGCCATCGTTTTGTATCATCGTTTATGATATTCTTGTTGTTAACTGTTGTATTTATCCCTTATTGTGAATTGTAGAATTTTTGGTTGTTCATGCATTCGTTACATATTTATATGTCGTTACCATTATTCCTATAATTATACTGTTTATTGACCGGTAGGTGACTGTTCCTCGTCACTACTCCACCGAGGTTAGTCTTGATACTTACTAGGCACCACCGTGGTGTGCTCATACTACTCTTCTGCACATTTTTGTTGTGCAGATACAGGTACTCCCGTTCAGTTCCATCAGTCTTGGAAGGAGGCGTATCGGTAGATACTTCAAGGTATATCTACTACGTCCGCAGACCGAGGAGTCCTTTTCCAGCTTTTCGGTAATAAGTATAGTTCTTCTAGTATTATCTCCTTTGTATAGATATTCTTGGTTCAGAGCCTCTTATGTATCCCTTAGCTTGTGATTTGTGAGTTTTCGGGTTTTGGGGAGTTTGTTAGCTTCGAGAATTGTTGTGGTATGTGCCGAGCGGCACCTTAAACCCGATTTATTTTACTAGTCCAGTTTTATTTATTTTCTTCCGCAAAATTTTGGTTTATCTTCCGCATTGTTAGGCTTACCTAGTCATAGGGACTAGGTGCTATCACGACATGTTCATGGAGGGTGAACTGGGGTCGTGACAAGTTGGTATCAGAGCTCTAGGTTCATAGGAGTCACATATCACAAGCCGGTTTATTAGAGTCTCGTGGATCGGTACAGAGACGTCTATACTTATCTGCGAGGGGCTATGTAACCGTTAGGAAAATTCAACTCCATCTGACTTCCCTATCGTGCGAGATTTTCGACATCCACAATCCTAAACCTCTGTCTTCTACTCTCTCGCAGATGGTGAGGACACGTACTACTCAAGGTGATCAGGCACCTGTGCCCCCTGCTGCAGCCGTCGGAGGTCGGGGCCGGGGTAGAGTTCGAGGACGCGCACATGGTGCTGCGAGAGTGCCTGTGCGAGCTACCGCTGAGGAACCACCAGCAGATCCAACCGGAGTCCAGGCACCTAACACGCCCACTACTACTACCCCAGTCATTCAGGAGACTTTGGCATAGTTCATGAGTATGTACACCACTTTGGCTCAGGCAGGATTGCTTCCCCTTACTGCAGCCACATCCCAGGCCGGGTGAGGAGCACAAACTCCCGCCGCCCGCACTCTTGAGCAGCAAGCGCATGTTGAGCAGATCCCAGAGATTATCCCTGCGCCGCCTGCGGCACCAGTCCAGCCTGAGGGCATGGCAGCGGCTTCCGAGCAAGAGCAGATGAGACTAGGGAGGTTCAAGAAGTATGATCCTCCGGTGTTCAGTGGATTAGCATCAGACGATGCCTTAGGGCTTCTTGATGAGTGTTACCGTATTCTCCGTACTATAGGTGTCTCTGGATCGATCGGGGTTTCTTTCACTACTTTTCAGCTTCGAGGCGCCGCCTATGACTGGTGGCGCACCTATGTGTTAGACAGTCCAGACGAGGCAGCTTCACTGACATGGATTCAGTTTTTAGATATGTTTCTGAGATACTTTGTTCCTAAGAGCCTCAGGGATGCATGGCGCACGGAGTTTGAGCATTTGCACCAGGGTGCTATGACCGTCTCAGATTATGCTGTCCGTTACACTAGTTTGGCTAGACATACCTCAACCTTGGTTTCTACTGTTCGCGAGAAGGTTTGCCCATTCATTGAGGGGCTTATTCCTTAGCATTAGGTCCAGCATGGCTCGTGAGTTGGAGATGGATATTCCATATCAGCAGGTGGTGAACATTGCTAGGAGGATAGAGGATATACATGCTAGAGAGAGAAAGGGCAGGCAGGGTCATGAGAGAGAGAGCAGACGAGATCAGGAGAGAGAGTTTGAGGAGGTGAGGGGTCCTCATAGACCGAGGAGATATACAGGTCCTTATTTTGGAGGCAGGGTGCATCATGGTAGAGGTTTTGCTGGTCAGCTAGTTCAGTTCGTGCTTCAGACTCAACATGGCAACTCAGGTGTTCATGGGTCTCCGAGTACTCGTACCGCATAGTTCCCACCGCCCCATCAGTAGAGAGGGTGCTTTGAGTGTGGAGATACTAGACACATGGTGAGAGATTGTCCCAGACTTCGGACCGGTGTGTCCCAACGAGGTATCAGGCAGGTAGAGGGCACCCAAGAGGGGGGGCCGGCTCGTTGATGTATTTGATACAATAAGCTTGAGGCCAGTGTGCTAGTTGAATGTCATTCAGGTACGGATTCGGTTTGTTATAGAGGAGCACTATCTGTAGTTCATCTCAGTTCTGCTTAATGGAGCGAGCCTCCTTATTTGTTGTTCCATTTATAGGAGCGTTTCGTGATTTGTACTCTGTTACGTGATTATCCTGTTGGGAGGTTCTATTAGTGATATCCGTGTCTATCGTTCATTTCTAGCTGTTGTTGAGAGTTATGAGGCTAGCAGTAAATTTATGTTGTCTATTTCGGTAGGTTTGATGTGGTCTCTGAGTATTCTTGGTTACGAGCTGTGATTTCTGTACTCCAATGGTGTGGGAGCCAGCCGGTGTTGTAAATTGCAGATGGAATTGATCTAGTGAGAGTCTTTAGATGGGTTGATGTATGCCCTACTTGTGATTCAGTGTTGCGGGCGGGACCCTCGTGATTCTAGGTGTTTTGATATGTTGAGACCGAGCTGTGTACTGCGGTGAGAGTTATATCAGTATAAGATCCTTGTGAGTCTTTTATATGCTTTCATTCTTTCTTGATAGATGTTTTTGTTGATTTGTGTTTTAGAAGAATTTGTGCTAGTTTGATTTGCTTGTTAGTTCCCTTATGTGTTTCCTTTCTCATATTTAGTCATTTCCGTTCTATGCTTCTTGAGTTTTAGCTTGTGGGGTGTGTACCCGTGGGTGTTGGCTGAGATTTGATTATTCAGGTGTTTTGTTATGCGGTTTTTATGGTTATTGTATCATCTCCAGTGTTGTAGAGGTTTGAGAAGAGTTCCTGTTGAATATGAGGCTTATGGCCGGTACGGATTTGATCTCAGGCAAGTATTGCTATCAGAAATGTTATTGTGGGCCTATGTGTGATGTGTCATGTTGTGTGGTTGTACCCTCTGTGTGTTGGCTTGTATTGAAATAGTTGGTTGAGACTGATACCGGTCATGGATTAGGATCGAGTCTTTTGAAAGTGGATGGAAGGTGAGAATTCTAGCTTGAAGGCCTGTTAGTATTGCTAGAAAGTTTAAATTTTAGTTAAGATGGTGTCGTCAAGCTTAAGTGGATTGGGGTGACGTGGGATCACCCGCGGGTTTATGTTGAAAGTGCACACTCAGTGACTTGAAGACCTTAGGTATGTTATCTATGCTCATTCGAGGACGAACGAATGTTTAAGTGTGGAGGATGTAACGACCCGACCGGTCGATTTTAGAATTCATGCCCCGATTCCCTATTAACTGCTTCCTCTAAGTTCATTTCTGCTATTTTGGTTTGCTGGGACATTCGGTGCTGAGTTTCGGAGAGTTTTGGGGCACTTAGTCCCTAAATGAGAACTTAAGTGTTGAAAAATATTCCATAGTCAGAACAGTGTGAAGATGACCTCGGAATGGAAATCCGATGGTTTCGTTAGCTTCGTTAGGTGATTTCGGGGTAAGGAGAATGTTCGGAATGTGTTTTGGAGATCCGTAGCTAATTTAGGCTTGAAATGCCGAAGTTTGCATTTTTGAAGTTTTCGGTCCAATAGTGAGTTTTTGATCCGAGGGTCGGAATGGAATTACGGAAGTTGCAGTAGCTCCATCATGCCATTTGGGATGTGTGTGCAAAATTTCAGGTCATTCGGACGTAGTTTGGTTGGGTTTTTGGTCAAAAGCATATTTTGAGGATTTGGAAGTTCATAAGCTTGATTTTTGGTTTAATCCATTGTTTCGATGTTGTTTTATGTGATTTGAAACTTCGAGCGAGTTCGTGTTAGGTTATATGACTTGTATGTGTGATTAGAGGGGGCCCCGGGAGACTCGGGTGTGTTTCGGATAGGCTACGGGTTATTTTTCCTCTATTTTTGAACTCCTGTTGCTACTTCTGGTACCCCTTCTTCGCGTTCGCGATCTGGCCATCGCATTCGCGAAGGCTAATCTTGGCCACCTGAAAATTTCTTCTTCACGTTCGCGTTTAGAGCCTCACGTTCGTGAAACTCTGCCTTTCCCTTCACCATGTTTGCGTCCCCCTACCCCGCGTTCGCGAAGCCCAGCCTTCTCCTCTTCCGCGTTCGCATCTTTGACAACGCGTTCGCGTAGGCTCACTTCTGGACCCCTCCTGTTTTCTTCTACGCATTTGCGTACTCCACGTCGCGTTCGCGTAAGCCTCCAGCCCAGACCTTCGTGTTCGCATCCTTGCCTTCGCGATTGCGCAGGGTAACCTCAGTCTCTTACATTTTTCTTCTCCAAGAACGCGAGCCCATCTACGCGTTCGCGATGAACAAAAGGCCTGGGCAGATATAAACATTTCAAAATGAGGTCTTAGCCATTTTTAACAAAACTCAAGCTAGAGAGCTCGGATTTGAGGGAACTTTTTAGGGTTTCTCATATGCAACGATTGGGTAACAATTCTCTACTCTTCTATGACTAATACCCACTAATCTAATCTTAAATCCAACCTCTAATTTCGGATTTTGGAATGAAATTGGGGGAAGTTCTTAAACCTAACCATGGAGTTTTGAGGGAGCATTTGACCTCCGATTTGGGAGATTTTTTTGTATGGTTAGACTCGTGAGAGTACGAGGGTTCTGAAAATGTTAAATTCATCCGGTTCCGAGACGTTGGCCTGAGGGGCATTTTGGTCATTTTACCTAAATTCACGCTTTAGCTTTAAATTTAAAAATAGAATAAGTTGCTTGAGATGTTAATTACAATGTGTGATTTAATTGAATAGATTTGGGTCATTTAAAGTCGAGAACTCGTGGCAAGAACGTGGTTGCTAGTTGATTTTAGCCGGTTTGAGGTAAGTATCTTGCCTAACCTTCTGTGGGGGACTTCCCCTTAGGAATTGAGTCTTCCTTGCTAATTGTATTCCTTGTACGCGAGGTGACGAGTGTATGCTCGGATTTATTTGTGGAAAATTGCCTCTTTTTGGCTCCTAGATCCTTATAATCACCGAATATGAAGTTGTTCTTGATACGATCGAGTTCCATGTTATTAGTTTCACCTCTACATGACTTACTTGGAATTTATTGCCCTTTTTGGTTATTCTTGTTGCCTAATTGATTTTTACTTGTTTAACTATGGACGTTTACCCCTCTATAGTCATACTATCTTTCCTAACTGCTTGTTTTCATTTGGCAAGCCTCATTTCTATCTCTCGTGTAAATAATTGGTCTTAAATTGGGAAGGTGTTAGATGTCCCATATTTAGTTGATATTTTCTTAATTGTAATTATTTGATTCATGTTAACTTCCTTATTGTTGAACCGAGTATTATGAAATCGTTGTTTCATATTATTTCTCCCTTGTTGAGTTGTTCTTATTGCGCTTAGTATTTCTCTGTTACGGCTATTAATTATGAGTTAGTTATACCGTCTTTTGGTGAACGGAATTCCTTGAGTTGATTCTCTTACTTTGTTCCTATATATATATTGTCATTTGTTGTGTTGTACTTGAGATTGTGATGCACGAGATCTCTGCCGTGCGGTTGTTGATATTGTGATGCACGAGGTTTCTGCCGTGCGGTTGTTGATATTGTGATGCACGAGGTTTCTGCCATGCGGTTGTTGTTGAAAGGTTGCACGAGGTCTTTGCCATGCTATTGTTGTTATTGATGTTTTGCACATGCGGCGTAATAAGGCGGGACATATTATATGCTTATATGTAGGTTGCGCATGAGGCGGAATAAGGTGGGACATTATTATGCACGTCTGGCGAAATAAGGCGGTGCCTATTATATTATTTATTGCACACGTGGCGAAATAAGGTGGGCTATGTCAGGGATTGATTGTATAGAGTTGTGACGGCCAGTAGAGGTATTCCTATTTGTTTTATATTGTGATTTTGGGTTGTTTACATGTATGAACGTTACCGCTTGGGAGTTGTGAGGAAACATCATATGTGCGGTCCGTCCTCCTTTTCATGTTTGCTAGTTGGTAGAATATTGTTAGAAACATTTGCACAAGCATACACGTAGCTGAACACTCCTATTAGAGGTAAATTCCTCCTGATTTTTCTAAGGGTGGAGGTACGCCCTCATTTATCCATAATATTTATGAGAGTGGCCCTAGTTAGCCAGTTAGTTGTCGGTATGACCTTGAGATTAATGGGGCACAGGATGCCAATCGTTAGATTTCAGATATTGGGTTTTCGCGAGTTGTGGTTTGTCCAAGACTTGGTGAAATTGTGGAAAGAGTTGGATAAGACATTTTGTGAACATCATTGTAGGATATTAGTTATTGACTTGTTTTTCCCCTTGCTGTGTTGTGATGTTAGGATTTGGATTGTGATTCTGCCGTCGTTTTGTATCATCGTTTATGATATTCTTGTTGTTAATTGTTGTATATATCACTTATTGTGAATTGTAGTATTTTTGTTCGTTCATGCATTCCTTACATATTTAAATGTCGTTACCATTATTCCTATGATTATACTGTTTATTGATCGGTAGGTGTCTCGACTGTTCCTCGTCACTACTCCACCGAGGTTAGTCTTGATACTTACTGGGCATCGCCGTGGTGTGCTCATACTACTCTTCTGCACATTTTTGTTGTGCAGATACAGGTACTCCCATTCAGTTCCGTCAGCCTTGGAAGGAGGCATATCGGTAGAGACTTCAAGGTATATCTGCTACGTCCGCAGACCGAGGAGTCCCTTTCCAGCTTTTCTGTAATAAGTATATTTCTTCCAGTATTATCTCCTTTGTATAGATATTCTTGGGTCAGAGCCTCTTATGTATCCCTTATCTTGTGATTTGTGAGTTTCCGGGTTTTGGGGAGTTTGTTAGCTTCGAGAATTGTTGTGGTATGTGCCGAGTGGCACCTTAAACCCTGTTTATTTTATCAGTTCAGTTTTATTTATTTTTTTCCGCAAAATTTTGGTTTATCTTCCGCATTGTTAGGCTTACCTAGTCATAGGGACTAGGTGCCATCACGACATGTTCATGGAGGGTGAACTGGGGTCGTGACATTAGGCTTGCCTAGGCATGGAACTATATGCAATCATAGTTACTGGAGTTGTTTAAACAATTTAAAATTATTCAACCTATATGCATGCTGATCTATGCGATACAGATTATAACAGGTGATTAACATCAGAATATGACACCTATGTGTAAGGCCATTTTAAACCTTTTCATGAACAATTATTTATTTAGTCGAAATAGACATGATCCAAAACAGATGCAAACAGGGTCCTAAGAACAGGATATCTAATGCATGCAGAGATGACTATTTTTACTAGGTAGGATTATTTAGCAGCAGGATTTCTGAGTGACAGTATTGATGCAGAACCAAGAATTGAATAGTGACCTATAACATATAATATGCTGAAGCTGTAAATGTGAATAGACTAAAAACAGGATGTCTGGTGCACAGGTTTGGCATGGTTTGAATGCAAATAGACACAACAATCCTAAAACATGATTTCTAATGTGGATTTGCATAATGTAAAGCCTAGAAACATGATTTCTAGCCAGCTTTACCCACATAATCATATAGCTGCCCACCCTTTTCACTAGTTACCCCAATATAAGTTTACAAATGATTATTACAGACCAGAATTGAATAAATTACATGAATGCAATATGATTAAACTATAGGGAGCCTGATGCATGCCCAAAGCAAACCGGGGTTACCAGGCCTTCACTAGTCTCAAATGCCAAGGGTTTCATTGCCACATTTGTGTCCAAGTATGTCAGAGTTGCCTAAGGACCTCAAGGATCCCGGGGTAGTGCTCACACCTAGACTTTTCTCAAATAGAGACTAGTTATGTGCAGTGTGGAAGAGTCAGCCCTGACATGCCAGAGTTCAGAGAGATCTCAAGGATCCCTAAGCAGTACACATATCAGAGGGGCATAACTTAATAACCTAAGAGTAAGTGAGAGTGCTTGACATAGTTTGAAAGACTTAATGAAAACAGTTTAGGAGTGAAAAGGTTTTTCTGGATTATACCAATTTTGAGAAATGCTAGGGATGAAATCCAATTTTGGAAGAATACTGATAATATTTTGAAATATATTTTGAAGAGAGCAAATTCAGTAGACAGCCAATCAATCATAGAAGGTTCAGATTCACAGGCACTTTAGCAGACAGGTTTGCACATAGGGGAAAGGGATTGGGAATATATAGGAGTCTCACTGAGGGTACATGAATAGGGTGAAGAGAGGCATGTAGATAAAAATATGCATAGAACACTTAGGGACTTCATAGCCTTAACAGATTAACCAGGATAGTAGGTAATTAAGACATGGAGAAAAAATGTAGTAGGCAGAATTAGACACGCAAATAGGATCAACCATCAACATGATCACATAGTTAAAAACATGAATAAACAGACAGGCTGGTCAAACATCAGATAAATAGGTGAAGTGTAGACATACTAGTTGTACGTTGAACAGGGTAGAATTTAAGCATGCTAAGCAAAGAAGTGAATAAGAGGATAGGTTAAATTCATAGTCAATGATCTAATGCATGAATGAAACACATATAGTTTGGGTTTCGAATTTAACTAGAGACATACCAGTTGAAGAAAAAGAGTGCAGAATAAAGAGCAATTGTAGTTCCAATATCTATCCTTGGCTTTTAGCAGACTAGACCCACAATAACACAAGTAGCACAAGTAGCAAAGAAGGAGAAGAGTTTTGGGTGTATGTGTGTGTTGTGAACTGATGTTCGTTGTCCAGAAGTGAGAATAGAGGAGAGTATATATAGTAGTCAGGGACTAAACAGAATAAGGTAAAGAGATCAATCATTCAGCAATTAAGGGAACTTACAGAATCAATTATGCACGAAATCAGTAAAGCCTCCCCTAATTAAGGGGTGATTACCTAACGGTAAAGGGTAGGACAATATTTAAGGAAAGAAAATCAAGTAAGATTTAAGCACATAATGGGCAATTATGGGTAAATAAATAGGAGTTCAATTAAGAAAACAATCTTGAGGAATCTATAAGTATCACGGCTAACTAAATAAGGCATGAAAATAACTAAAAGGTGTAAAATAGGGAAATAATCAAGAATCGCACATAGGTCTTAATAGAGCAAATCATTGAATCAAAACTCAAAAATAATACTGATATAAAGGAGAATAATATATCTTTCTATGAATAAACAAACATGCCAAATATAAACACACAGAATCAGTCAAGAATCAAATCAGTAACCCTAATAGAGACATACTAGGGTAAAAATCACAAGACATCGAATTAGCTAAAGGAAAATCATGAGAATCAAAGCACAGAACAAAATAATGTGGCATGTAACATGGACAGACTCAAAGTCAAAGCAAAAATATCATAAAATTGGGGTTTTAGCATAAACTAATTAGGGTTGAAGCAAGCTCAACATAAATCGGTCAAAACTCATAAGAACAGGAGACTAAACATTCAAAGTCAAAAAACATTTTGGAGAAAAGGATTTTCAGGAAACCCTAGCTTTAGAAAAATGGAAAGTCACTTGGAAAACCAGAAGATTTTCATGAAAAATATGTGAAATAGGTCATATTTTTCCCAAATCTGTACAGATCTAAGAAGATCAAAGGAAAAAATTAGGATTTTCAGAAGTGTGACAGAGATGAAGACATAGGCTTAGAAATCCACATATTTAAGGCAAAATAAGAAGTTCTTACTCGAAGTCGAACCAGAATGACCTGAAACAGGCAAGAAAAACCTAGAGGCGTAAGCAGACTAGCCCTGGTCTCTTGAGAATCTTCTCAAGGACCTTAGAGACGGAGGTACACAGAATAGGAGGGGCCATTAGAATCCTGGGGTGGTGAAGTACCACCATGAATGGCGGTACATGAGTGACAACGGGGGGAGAAATAGGGTTAAGGCTAGAGAGCATCTGAGAGATGAATAGGAGAGTGATTGCGGGGAGGGGTGAGAAGTGATTAGAGTTAGAGAGGGTATTGGTTTAATTATGGTAAGGAGTTTCTGGGCCGTTGATCAAAAATGATCACCGGCCAGGATTAACCAAGAATTGGGTCGGATGGGTGAGGGTATTGGGCTTGGGTTTATTGGGCTGATTTTAAGGGTGTTGGGCTGGTAAACTTGGGCTAAAATTGAAATTAAAAAGGCTATTTGTTAAATACCCCAAATAAATTTATTAAAATAAATTCTAAAATAATTACTAATTATAAAAAATAAATTTCATGCATAGAAAAGTTTCAAAGACTAATCTTTGGTAAAATAATAAAAAAATATATGCATAGCAAAAGGTGCCAATTCGGATATTTGTGGACTAATTTGGACTTAATAGGGCCATAAATAGTAATATTAAATCAAGAAATATTTTTGAAATCATTTGCGATGCAATTTTATAATTATTTATTAGAAATAAAATACTAGGCAAATTAATTAAAAATGTAAAAATTGTCGAAAAATATCAATTATTGCTAATGCATGATTTTAACGATATATATTCATTTTAAAACTATTTTGGAAAAAATTCGGTATCAACAGATTGAACCAATATCAAGCAAACGAGTTACCTCTTCTTTAACAAATCTATTTTTGACCTCGGTAATTGGGTGCTTCTTTTGCCTTACAGGTAGGATGCTTGGGTCTAGTCTTAGCTTGTGTATGGACACTTCTATTGGGATATTTTTCATATCGGCGTGCGACCATGTAAAACAATCAATGTTAGTTTTAAGAAATTCAATAAATTCTGACCTGAGCTCGAGTTTAGTCCTGTCCCCAAGTGGAACTTCCTCTTAGAAACTTTTCAAACAATACCACTTGTTTGAGTTCTTCCATCGTGGACTTGGTCGCATCCATTTCTTTCAGTACTGAAATACCTTGGTACTTAGTTGGATCCCGATGGTTCCTCCCTTTTGTCAACTTTGTTTTATCGAGCAAGCATCGGTTCCTATAATTGCTATGCTGTGTGTTCCTTCCCTTTACTACTAAAAATTGAGACCGCGTTTATATCCCTTATCACTGGTTAATCTCCTCTTATTTGTTTGATTCCCTCTGGAGTTAGGAATTTCAGCTATTGGTAATATGTTGATGGTACGACCTTCATCTCATGTAGCCATGGCCTACCGAGAATTATGTTGTAGCCATGTCGCCATCTACTACTTCAAATAAGGTAGTCTTCATGACCCCTTCATCATTTTTGGGCAGCAAAATCACCCCTTAGGTGGTCACACTTGCTAAGTTGAACCCGACGAGGAGTTTTGTTGCCAGAATGATACTTCTGGTTAGCTTGGCTTACTCCAACACCCTCCATTGAATAATGTTGGCTAAACTTCCTGGGTCCACCAAAACACGTTTAATTTTAAAATCTAAAATGTTAAGATAAATTACAAGGGCATCGTTGTGCAGAAATAGAAGTCCATCGGCATCTTTTTTTGTAAAGGTGATGTCGTCCTCGGTAATTTCCCGAAGTATCTTATAGTGAGTCACCGATGCTTTTGTCTTTTTTACTGTCGAGAAAGTTACGTTGTTGATCTCACTTCCCCCGAAAATCATGTTGATGTTATGCCGCAGAGGGTCTTCACCTATTTTCGAGGGCTCTGCATTGTCCCGACTGTCGACGCCCCCTTTTTCTCGCGAAATTGGGTTTATGATATTTGGGAAGACAACTCTATTCCCGTTTGGGAGTTGGGTTTGTGGAATTGAAGAGTCGCCACCTAATAATTAAGTGCATTAGGACACTAAGGGTTTTGAATTTGAAAAGTAGAGTTTGGGTAAGGGCTAGAAATTATCTCGAGGGGAAGGTGTTAGGCACCCCTCAAGATCCACTAGTGTGGTTCCCGGCCATGCTATGTTGTGACTTTAATGTAAACAAGTATACAAATAAATTTACACATAAGGGTTGCAAACAAGCATGTTGGAATCTATACTTTGTTTGAGGGAGAGTCTAAGTGCAAGAATTAGTCAAGACATTGAATAAAACAAAGAAGAAAGAGTTAGAAATAAAAGGAATAGTGCAGTGAAAAATTAAAAGGGAGTTTTGGGTAATTTGAAAAGACAGAATTTATTGATATTAAACAAAGTAACATAAGGAAAGGGGTCCTATGTTTATAAATCACATGGATCATCCACACAACACCGGTAACCAATCATACGCATAGTGTTATCGCGTGATCATCATCTCCATGTCTACCCTTCACACCCCGTAAAGGTTATTTAAACGTGTGGATTGGTCATGAATGCTTAGCGCGTGCTATTACCCGTCCCGTCCTATAAGTCCTAGAGGGCATTTAGGACCACTATTCCAACAAGTTAAGGTCTAGGCTGAACCCTCAGGTTTAAAGGACAAAATACTAGGCGACATACATAATAAGTAGGACTTCACATAAAGGGGAACATACAAAGGCAAATAAGAGGCTCACAGATCCCTCACAAGTAAACCTGTAATTAGCACGTCCCAAACACATTTAAGGTCTTAAAAGAATGTGAGTTTAAAGATCAATTTTAGCAGAAGGTTTAATCGCAACCGAGTGATCTGAAGAGCGTTTGACATGCAGAAACACAACTAAGAAAACAGTTGACTAAGTAAAGGTAAAGGAAATGTTAAAACATCGTTTGAAAAAAAGAGGTAGAGATTTGAAAAATGCAGTAGTTTAATTAAACAAGTATCAAAATAGAGTGATCCTTGCAGAAAGGTACCAGTAATTTAAAAGCTTAATAGAGCACGAATTAGGAAATTAGATACGTGATTTCAAAAAAGACTTGTTTCCAAATAGAGATGGATTTTCAGTAAAAGAGTGACCTCCAAAGAGTCACAACAGGAATGAGAGTGGAAGAATTTAAATAAAAGCTGATTAGTCTTAAACTGATAAAAATATGGTTAATCGATTCTTATTTGGGCCTAAAGTTTGCCTAGGCAACGTATAGGTAGCCTAATTACCCTAAAAGGGTGAGCATGCATATTAATCCTAGTTTTAAAGGGAGTGGTTAATAAAACTTGCATTATTAGCTTAAACATACTGGTGAGGCGTTCAGCAAATTTCAACTTACACAAAAATATAAATCCTAAGTAACATGGCATCTAATGCACGTAAAACTCCTAAAACATGGTATCTAAATGCCAATGAAAATGCAGCAGTAGTTTTAACAGTTATTTGTGAGTCATTAGCTAGTTGCGAATATGAAGTGAGTATGACAACAAATTGAAAGTAAAGTATCTAAAACAGGATTACTACTACATGAGATGCATATCCTATACATGATGTCTATTGCACAAATAGGTAAGTAAAGCCCTATGAGCATGTTTTCTACCCATAACTTTGAACTAAGCAAGCATAACCCCAACCCATTTTCACTATGGCCCCAAATCATTTGTTTACAAATTATTACAAACCATGATATCTGAATTACATAATGAAAAATAAAATAAAAAACAACCCTATAGGGAGCCTTCAACCAGGCCCAATTTTTCAACCTCACTTCTTTCGAGTTTCACAGCCTTGACCATGGTTTGGGTGCGGCAAAGCTCCCTAGGGGCCCAATAGGGGTCCTTGGCCAATACCAGCACCCAAACATTACCAAAATGTTGAATAAGTGTGGTGTGGAATTACCAACCTTGTACATCAAAGTTCAATGGGTACTCAAAGGTGCCCAAGGCAATGCTTACACGAAGGTGGGTAGAACCTAAACTCTAGGAGTAGTGAGAGTGTGATAGAGTTTAAAAGAGTGGGATTGAAATACCAGTTTTTTGAAGAAAATAGTTCCAGAGAACAACTGGGAGTTTGTTTTATAAAAAACATGGTTGGAAAAAAGAAAGGAAAGAAACAGGAAAATCACAACTCAGAAGATATGCAAAGTTCAGGAAGCAAACACAAGTAAGGATAGGGACTGGGGGACAGATAAATCACATGGTAGAAGTAGATTTATACACAATTAGTCCTTAGACTAGAGTTACAACATGGTTATCACATAGTGTTCATGCCAAAGTCCAACAGCATTAAGTGTCAGACAGAGTCACACATTAGATCATATAACACTTAGGTGGAGGGGTACAAGTTTGTAGGGGTAGATATTAGGCAGAGGATGAAAACACATAAGAAAACATTGTTCATGCTGAGATAAGAGGAAAGATAAGCACATAGACAAAACAAGTATGCTAGCTTCATAGAAATCAAACAAAGTCATAGTGGATCACACGAGGGAAAGCAAGAGACATATTAGACTAAAGGGAAAGGGAAAGTACGGAGACATGCTAGTTACATGGTAAAAATAGAACCATAAGTAAAAGCACAAAAGGAATAACAAGAGTCTTAACATGAACTGAAACATGTTGTTTTGGGATACTGTAAACTTAAACAAGAAACATACCAGTCAAGAGTGAGAATAGAACAGCAAGGTGCGGAGAGGCAGAGCAACAGGGCAATAGTACGCAGAACAAGAAAGAGAGCAGCAGGACAATAGTATGCAAATGCAAGAGAGCAACAGTAATTACTCAATATTGGCTTTCAGTCGACTGAGTGATCAGTAACTAATACTAGAAGCAAAGAGAATATGTATGAGAGTAAGAAAGAACTCAGAATGATATTAGCATGCTCTGTGTGTATGTGTTTGTGTATGGCTTAGTGATATTTCGTGTGTTATGCAAAAGAGAATAGAGTACTTATAATTTTGAAAACAAGTGGAAAATAAGGTAACACGTATAGACTGATCATAATTATGGAAATAATACCAATTAGAATCAATTAAAGACTCGGACTTCCTTTAATTAAGGAGTCCTAGTTCAAACGGGTACAAATTGTAACAAATAATGAAAATTATTGTTTTCCAGACTGATATTTCCATAATAGGAGTAGTAAAAAGTATACAGAATATTTCAAGTAAGAAAAATATAAGGACAGCATATTGTACACACAAATTAATTCAAAGAATCACGAATGAAATTGAAAAACCAAAGGGAATTAGTACTAAGTTAGGAGAGCACTTCACAAATAAGGAAGTGATTCAAAAATCAATGTAAAACTTCTAAGGAAAACACATACAAATTCAGGGATTCGAAGAGATGCACAAAATCAGCAGAACATTTGGTAAACGGTGAACAATTAAACCTATAGAACACAATAGGCATGAAAATCAGAGAACCCTAGACAAGAAATCACAGAATCAATAGAAGGCTCGAACCCTAATAGTAAAATTAAAATATAGAACTCGGAGAATAACTAGAGGATCACACCAACAAGCACATAACACAAACATAAACACATAATACTCAAAAAAAATCAGAAGATATAGTTATTTCGAAAGAGGTTCAGAAACCCTAGTTTTAAAAGAAAGACAAAAACGTTGAAAACTTGAACAATGCAAAGAACGAGTAGGGAGTAGTATAAAACACAAAAGAACAAGTTGAAAATCGTTTAAAAGACCAAGTTTTAATAAAAAAATTAAGGTTTTGTAACAAACCAGTAAGAGTTACGGAACCTGGCTGTGAAACTCGATAATAATGATGCTTGTAGCACCATCGAACCATAAACATCGGAGAAAGGTCGGAGATAAGTTAGGCAGAACCTCCGATGACCATCTTGTATGGTGGAGGTTCCTGGAGTCTCGAAGGTAGAGGGAATCAACAGGACAAGGTTTCACGGTGGCTGGTGGTCGAGGGAAGTGAGGCTGGAGGTGGCCGGAGTGGCGGTGGATTCATCGGAGACGAGGGAGAGAACCAGAAGTTTCTAGAGAGAAGGGAGAGCAAGAGTCAGTGTAGAGAGAGAGAGGGAGACCCTCTCTGAAATGAGGGGTTTGGGGGGTTATTGATTTTAATTTTGGAAATAAATCCTGGGCCGTTGATCTTACTTGATCAACAGCTCAGATTAGATTAAAGCTGGACCGGGTTAGTAAATGGGATATGGGTCGGGTTATTTGAGGATTGGGTTGGGGATTTTGGGTTGAAATTGGCGTTTCAATTTGTGGTTAAAATCAAAATGTAAAGGGGTTATAATTGAAATAAACGAGGCTAAATGTTAAACAGCCATTTCTTCACTTTTTATTTTAATAAAAATAGTTAAAATAGTTTTAAAAACCAATTAAAAGCATTAAATTGATTAATAACATGTAAATGTTAATTAAAAAATGATGGGAGCAATTTTTTAATTATAAAATACTGTTAATCGGAAAATAGGCTATAATTGCAATTATAGCAATTTAGCTTTTTAAAATACCAACTAAATTTTATAAAAATATGCAAAAATTACCTTAATTATACCTTGATGTAGATATGAGAATAAATAAATTATTCACCAAAAAAGATAGTCTATAAATAATTATTGAATTTTGTATTATTAAAATAGACAACAAATTAATTTTTAAAAATCTTTAAAAATAAGGAAAAAATAGCAAAACTCTTGGGTATGCTTATATACACATATACATAATATTTTGAGAATATTTTGAGTACCTATATAAATACATAGGGAAAAATTGGGTATCAATAGCTGCCCCTCTTTACCCGGGAAGGATGAAAGAGATGTTGGGTAAAGATATGATGACCAATTTTGATCGAGAGAAACGGCTTGCAAAGGTTTTGACCAAGCTCAGAAACCATCCCTGGTTTTACAGGAATCAGGTCATATATATTTCGGGATACATCGACGGAGTATGCCGACGGAGGTTTTTGAAGAGGCGGACGCAATATTTAGGTTGGGAAAGGTGGTCAGGGATTGATGGGCTACGGGCATTGGAGCGGGATCGCTCCTACTGTAATGGTCGTTGCCAGCTGATGTACTTGCAATTGATAAATACAAGCATATCGTACAGAATTTAAACGTGATGCAAGTTCCCGTTGGACCATGAATGCTGCCTTTGGACGGTTAGGACGACGTCCTTAGACCATGACGTCCTGGGACATGAAGTGTATAATAAAGGATTCGCAGGCTATGAAATGATGTTCTCGGTCTATGACAATGGTGCCTCCGAACCATGATGCCTTTGAATAATGATATGCAGGATATAAAGCGGGGTCCTCGGGCCATGACATGGCGTTCTCGGGCTATGAAAATGGTTCCTCCGAACAATGATGCCCTTGGATGGTTTGGAGGTATTTCAGCCCATGAAATGCAAGATTTGGCGGTATTTCATCCGATATGAAGGATAAATCTAAATGGCGATATTTCAGCCGACAGAAATTTAAATAAAGGTGGCGATGTTTCAGCCGACAAAAGCATAAGTATAGATGATGATGGGGATTTAAATATAACTGGTGATCTTTCAGTCGATATCGAGATTTAAATAAGGTTGCCGATATTTCAGCCAATATAGATATTTAAATAAAGTTGGCGATATTTCAGCCGATGAAAAGATTTAAATAAAATTGGCGATATTTCAGCCGATGTAGAGATCTAAATAGAGTTGGCGATATTTCAGCCGATATAGATATTTAAATAAAGTTGGCAATCTTTCAGCCATGTAGATGGAGGTAGAGCTTAACCTCGGAAGGCAGAATGGTAGCCTTATGCAAAGTACAGAAATGCAGGATGGAGGTAGAGCTTAGTCTTGGAAGGCACAAAGGTAGCCTTATGCAATGCAGATGGAGACAATGCTTAGTCTCGAAAGGTAGAAAGGTAGCCTTATGCAATGCAGAGAAATGCAGGATGGAGACAATGCTTAGTCTCGGAAGGCAGAAAGGTAGCCTTATGTAATGGGAAAAATGCAGATGGAGACAGTGCTTAGTCTCGGAAGGTAGAAAGGTAGCCTTATGCAATGCAGAGAAAAAATGCGGATGGAGACAGTGCTTAGTCTCAAAAGGCAGAAAAGTAGCCTTATGCAATACAAAAAATAAAGGTGGGGAGTAAGAAATATCTTAGCTGATAGATGATAGCTGACAGTTAGGTGTCATTGTGGCTGCTGGGAATGTCGTGCGCGGATAGCACTTGTAAATGGGCGATGATTTTGAGAGTCGTATTCCTGAAAAATATGAGTTTGTAATCGTATCTGATGATTTTATGTCTGGGGTGCCTGCATCCAAAGAAAAATCATGAGTTTTGTAAAGGGGAAAGGTTAATTCGTCTTCCCGTGGACACCCCCTGTCCTACTTGGCTCTTGATTTCATTTGGGATAGCGTTGCTAAACAAAGCTATTTTGACAGTAGCCATGCATGATTTAGCAAAATAATAAAATATAATGTAAATACATAATATATAAAACTATTTTAGATGAAACGATGACTGCGACACGGTTCAAGATATTGCAACCTCTTTTGCTCCGGAATTTTTAGGGTCCTCAAAATTCTGCCCCAATTTACTGGGCTGGTGCCTCTGACGGCTGCACGTGATGATTGGCGAAGATCAACTTCGGAATTTTGAGTGTCCTCCTCAAAATTCTGCCCCAGTTTCCAGTGTCGGGGGAAATAAAAATTTTATTGAATTGTGACCGAACCCATAAGGCTGCCTACGTATTCCCTCTTAAATGGGAATCAGGTCAGACGTAGTTCAAATTACATCATAAAGAAATCATTATGGTTTCACATAGTATCATTTTACTGCATCTGAATTGATCGGCCTTAGCCAAACTTCTTCGTCCATTTCTGCAAGTATGAGGGCTCCTCCGGTTAGAACCCGGTGAACCATGTATGGACCTTGGCTTTGACTTGTTTGGTAAATTCTTCCTTGATTTTCAAACTCATGTCTGGCTTGAACTTTCTGAGCTTCTGCTTTATCGGCGGACATGTCGGATCTGTTGGCAGTTTGTGAGCCACAATAGATGTACTGAGACCGGTCATATCATCATATGACCAGGCAAATATGTCCTCATATTCTTTTAAGAACTCTGTGTACTCTTCCTTTTCTGATGGTGACAGGTGAACACTGATACGCGTTTCCTTGACATTCTCTGTATTCCCCAAGTTGATAACCTCAGTTTCGTCCAAGTTAGACTTAGGTATGTTCTCAAAATCCTCAATCTCTTTAATAACCCTGTATTGTGTGCCGGTCCTGGACCGGGGTCCTAACGGGCCTAACGGGCCTGGTGGGCCGGTCCTAGCGTGCTGGGCCTATATGGTGCAAAAAGACCGTGGTGGGCTGGGAACAAGATTTAAGCCCACGAGCCAGGGACCGCGAAGCTCGGGACAGGCTGGCGGGCCTGGGCCGGTCCTAGCGGGCCTCAACGGTAACATTTAATAAAAAATTTAAGAAAAGGCAATGGTCAAAAATTTAAGAAATAGCTGTTGGGCTGCAATTTTGACCGTTTGGAAGTTGCAAAAATAGTCATTTGGCCCCCAAACTTTTTTAACCCCAAACTTTATATAATTACATTTTTTTCCAATTCTCAACTATAAATACCCCCTTATTCTTTCATTTTTACTCATCAATTCATCAATCTCTCTCAATTTATATCTAATTTCTCTTATATAATTGCTTATATTATTATTGCAATTTCGTGAAAATTTGTGAAGTTGGTGAATTGAAGTATTCAAGTCTTCAACGATTTTCAATTTTCAAGAAGTTGTTCGGCAATTCGGTAAACTCGTTCCAACTCTTAAGTTTTAAGAATATATTTTGTGTGTTTTAGTTTGCATAACTGTAATTAATATGGCATTTTTTTTGAAAAAAATGTTTGGTGGTAAGGAAAAAGCTAAAATGGGTAAAAGTAGTCGCCAACCAACTACCCTTCCCCCGGCTCCCCGACCTAGATCCATTACCCGTCCTGCTGCTCCAATTATTCTTGATAGTGATAACCCTTGTTTTCAATTTACTGATACTGAATTTCGCCATAATATTACACCAGGTGAACAATTAGATGAAGAAATTATGAATGCTTTTTATCCTAATGAAAATATTTTTGAAACCCAACCGGATTTAGATGAAACCCAATCAGATTTAGATGATACACCTACTAGTCCTGTTAATAACCCAACTGATGCACCGCCCGACCCACCTGTATAAACACCTAATTTTAATAGACAACCTCCTAAACGCCAAGAAACATCATTAGTTTGGAAATTTTTTACACAAGTAAGAGAACAAAACAAGGCTAAGTGTAATAATTGTGGGAAATTGCTGGCGCATAAATATACTGGAGAACGTAGCGGCACCGGTAGTTTGACTAGGCACATATTTACACACCCTAGAGATAAAGCTAGATATTTAAAAATTAAAGCGCATCAAGAGGGGACAAGTGTAGATACTACGGTTAACCCTAGTACAGGTTCAAATCTAGTTCAACCTGGAATTAACACTGTGACCGGTGGTATTTTATATTATGATCCTAATAAAGATCGTGAAGAATTAGCAAAGATGGTTACTGTTATGTGCTTACCATATACTTTGCCTTCTAATCCTAATTTTGTGCATTATATTAGAAAAGTTTTAAATCCTACTTATAAAGGTTGGCCTCGCGCAATAGTTAAGAGCTATATTTATAAATATAAACATGAATATGAACAATATTTGCGATATTTGTTTACTCATATAAGTAATCGGATTTCTATTACAACTGATATTGGTAGAAGTAATAATGACTGTGATTATCTAACTGTTACAAGTCATTGGATAGATGATGAGTGGATAATGCAAAAATGCATTACTGCGTATAGAATAATTAATTCATGCCATACAGGTAAGTTTATTGCTAACACTGTTGCAGATATTTGTAGATATTTTCGCTTTAGTGATAGAATAATGGCAATTTCTATGGATAATGCTTCTAGTAACACTAGTGCTATAGGTATACTTACAACAAAACTAAATCCTCCATTTAGTAATATATTCCATGTAAGATGTATTTGTCATATTTATCATTTAATTGTAGGTGATGGTATGCGAATTTTAAATTTAGAAATAGAAAAGGTTAAAATGACTCTTAATTGGCTTTTTTATTCAAACTGTAGAAGCAGACTTAGAGAGTATTTTAAAAAATATGATGAATATGGCCTTAGAGAAAGAAAGGTTCCTAAACCTTG